>AYEL01089212.1:0-109239 GCA_000484575.1 Olivierus martensii | reverse complement strand
TTTTGGAACAATATTCCATATGCAATAGTTGAGTTAGATATTTGTAAATTTTGAAATATTGTACTCTCTTGTTTGCTGTAGAATTATATATGTTCAGATGTTGAAGTTCCAAAATTCGATAATTTTAGAAAATTTAAGTGAAAAATCTTATAGTTTTCAATTTTAAAGAAATTTCAAAGATTGCACTGCACGGTTAATTTTAGTATAGAAAATTAAATGTAACTTTAAACCTGAACGATCAGTGGAAAAATTTTTTTAAATTTTATGCATAATGATCCAAGTTAAATCAAATTTATTCAGCTTGTTATTAAGTTTATTCGAGTGTTAAAATGATATTTTATAAATGAATTTTATAACAAATTTACAAAATTAAAAACTGGGAATTTTGAAATTTGCATATATATTCAATAAATATTAAGATAGATCTTTTCATTAAACAAATATTTATCTGTTTATCTTTAAAAATTACATTGTCTAAGAGTAAATTGCATTAATTTTGTCAATATTTCGATGTCGGTAAAATTTGTCTTTTATTTATGTGCAGTCTAATATACAGTATATTCCTTACAGCTTACGAGCACAAAAACAGCAATAAAATTTTCCGAATTATTTATTTTTTCCCCCCAATAATGACAATAAAAATTTCTACTTTTCCAATTTTGTCAGATATTCGCAAAATGAATTTATCTCACAACATTTCAAACCAAATAAAAAAAAAAACGAAATCAAAGATAAATATAATATCACCTATATATTTTTGTATTTTTTTCCATTTTAAATTTATTAGTTATAGACCAATGCGATAACCAAAAGCCACATTTTTATCAAGTGCATTTCGTTATTAAAATTTTGAATAGCAAAAATATTTATTAAAATCAAGATTAAATAGTTTTTTTATCGTTTTTCTCATGAATGAAAGTGTTGACCTTTTCTACAAAAGTAACTTCTTGTAAATATATCTTTGTAATTAATTATTTTTACTGTTACTTATACGAAGTCGTAATGATTTTTTCTTCGTGTATTCTTTTTATTTAATCATATGTTTTATTAGAATTTAATATTTTTAATTTATTGCAGTAAGAGCAAACATTTAAATGTAAATTTATCAAAACAATGTCTATTGCTCGAATGATATTAAATCTTCTTCGAGTAAAATGAATTTTGGTAGCATGCTTTCGATTAAAATTTCCTTGGAGATCTATGGAATTATCTTTCAACAATTTAATTTTACACTGTGCATTTTAATTTTCTAATTTATGCAATTATTGGAATATTTACTTTAAGTTTAAACAGTTAAACTTTTAAAAACTTTAATAGGCTGCATATGCTTATAAATTATTATGCTTAGTAAACTGTTATAGAATGTTAGCAACTGCTATAGCAAATCATGCAATTAATTAAAAGCTCATAAGAAATTATATTGATGTTTAGTGTTTTATGCAATAGCAATCAATGCAAGCAGTGAATAATCAAAAATTGATCATAAATGCATTCGTATTAATAGTTTTATGATTAGTTTTAAATGTAGCAAAAAGTGGATTGCAAAAATCGATTCTTTCTAATGGAAACTGCATGTTTGAATTACTTTCTTAATGTCTATTTTTTTGCCAGGTATAGTCAGTCTCAGGAAGTAAACACGACAGGTTCTACAACATATTTCCTGATATTCTTTCAACTTTTATATACTTATATAAATAATGTTTTTTTTTCAAAACAACTTACATTAATTTTATCACTTCTCAAATTGATTTAAATATTTAATTTTCTTATAGTAATAATTATAATAAGGACTACTATCTGCATATAAACAAATGTATAAAATCAAATATTCTTTTAAATTAATTATTTCATTAAATATTTTATTCTGCACATCGCTAAGTGTTTTCAGTTATAAAATAAACTTTAATTAATATAGTTTTCTTTTTAATTTTTTGAAACAAATAGATATTTTTATTATATTTAATTGTTAAATTTCAAAATTAAATTAATTATCTTTTACTTATATACAATCATACCTCGATTTACGTCGATTTTTTGTTAATAGTAAAAAATAAAAGTCTACTAAAGGTTAGATCTCACAGGCGTAAACGCGATGTAAATACATCGGTATATCGATACTGATGATGTCACTTCCTGTAAATTGCTAGACGCTGCATCTTTACGCCGAAGTTCATACTTGTTCAACTTTCTACGCTGCGTACACGAGTATGTTGACCATATAAAAATGAATAAAATAATAATTAAAATATGCAAAATAATTTAAAGAATGTTATTACAGGCGCTACATGTTATTTATATGGGGTCTAGATTGTTTTTTAAAGAGTTTATTCGACTTACGTCGTGAGTCTTGGAACGAATTAACGAATTAAGGTGAGGTATGACTGTATTATTAAAAACGGAATACAAACATAATTTACCTCACTTTAAATATTATACGGCGTATATTGCATCAAAATTTTCGTTAACTTGCTGTTTATATCATTCATATAGCAATATGTTATATAAAATTTTAATGTAGTCGTTAATTTAATTAATATTTTTATTTTATATAAATCTGCAGTACGAAAAAAATTTAATTTTCAAGAAAATAAAATTTGGAGATTTCATCAGGAATGCACGCATTTTGGCAAATTTCCGAATTATTTCTCATGACTGTTTTAGGATGGAATCTTGTGCGTGTCTTATTCGAAAACACGTGTTCAGAATGACACGCATTTTTGTATATTACAAGCTTATAAAATAATCAAATCTTGATTAAATTATGAATGTAACCATGTGAGCAGACTTGTTTATTCTTGAATCAATTTACGCTTAAGGAAAAGTGTGATTGAAAATTGATCTATAACATTAATCTTTATTAATGAAAAATTTTTATGCTTGATTAGTAATGTACGATGCACATCACCAACCAAGCTTGGAACATCCATCCCATGATTTTCGATATACGTTCGATAGAGTAATGCAATGGATGCATTATAAAATTATTAATTAATCTAAAAACATTACGGTTCTTAAAAATTCGTCATTAACGATATTTTTTTTTATATGAAAAAAGTGAAAATGTTCAAAGAATTCAAAATTGATGGATCTGTCCGAAACAAGAAGAGTGGATTCTTAATATATCATTTACTTAATTAAACTTCGATGAAAGGATGTAATATATATAATGATAAACTATCATTCTGGAGAATTGCCAGTATCTTAAAATTACTTTTAGTCAGTCGTGCGTATTTACCTATCGATATTCAGAAAAATTTTTAAATTTACGTTTATAGAGAATTCTTATCGTAAAATTTTACATTAAATTTTTATTTATATCAAAAATATGATGTAACAGTTTCACGGTGTAGTCAAGTGGAATTTAGAGTATTTTTTCGCCTGAAAAACATTGAATGTGCACTCTTATTACTTAAAAACTTAGATATCAATATTAAGAGTCGAGAATTTTTTTGAATGATTATTCCTGATGTGATAGTTGGAGTTTCATCAGTCATCGTCAGATCAAACATCAATCTATCTGTTTGCTATTTGTAGATATTTATAGCTATCACTAGCAAGAGATACCTTGGTAATTATGATAGAATATTGTTTCTTATTTCTATTTCTTCATCTGATAGCAGGAAGTTCGATTTGGATTAATCAACGAGTCTTAAATAGCAAAGTTTTCATCTGCGATTCTGAATAGATTGATATAGAGTCCAGATCTTCAGTGTGGACAAAAAGAAATTTTATACATGCAGAGATATTTCTTTCAAGCAATTATAATTACTCGATTTAGTGTTATCAAACCTAAATTTCTTCCATTTGTTATGATGATTTTTTGATAGTTTGTTAAGTATACTCTATAAAATGGTTAAGAAATGAGTTTTTAACTTGATAATTATTTTGTTTTCGAGTATAAAACTCGACATATGCTTGAGTTGATTTTTTCCTGATAGATTACTTGAATTGCATGTTGTGACGTTATGTGTCAACATCCTTCACGTTGCTTTCAATGACAACAAAATAAGTAGTTATTATAAGATATCCTGTCATGGCTTCTATTCTACGTATATATTCGAATAAGAACTTGTGATCATGACAATGACAAATGCACTAATTCTCTTGCTGAATTAACTACAAATATATCGTCCTATATACTTTTGCTGAATTTGGAAACTAGAGGAAATCCATTATGTTCGAATCACAATTTTTTTAATACATGATGATTAATCAAGTTTCCTCTCTTGCTGAATTAACTACAAATATATCGTCCTATATACTTTTGCTGAATTTGGAAACTGAGGAAATCCATTATGTTCGAATCACAATTTTTTTAATGCATGATGATTAATCAAGTTTCATGAGTTATGCGAACTTCCGTTCGTTGCGGCAGCTGTAAAATCAGTGATTTCTCTATGGATGCAGATTGATTACTAAGTACGCTCTCTCATATTTAATGCATCATGCAAACTTTCTTCTTCTATAGCTAAAGTTGAAGGAAAGCAAACATACACAATCTTCAAACTATATCAGGTTTTCTTATTCGTACGTGTTCTCTTTAAAAGATAATTTAAAGTTTATGCAATGAAAGCCTATTAGCGCATAAATTTCCTCTTAAACAGATTTTTCAATATTTAAGCGAATTTTCTTCTTACTCAGACGAGGAGAAGCAGATGAATTGATTCTCAATCCCGAAAATTAAATTTTCAGTACTGTAAAATTTTTTGAAAATTTATTACAATTTTTCATTTTCTTGTTTTTATATTTTAATTGCATTCTTAATGTTAATAATTTCAAGATAAATTGTTAATTATTTTTAAAATACACGAGTTCCTCAAGTTACGAATATAATTCGTACGTAAATTTTGTTCGTAATTCAGATACTCTTGTTATTTGGCCCTTAAAACTATTAAAATAACTTTACATGTTATGTTTTGTAATATATTTCACAACTGTATCAATTAGAAGTTTCTTATTTCACAGATTTGAACAAAAATTTCTGATTATAAAGCGAGAGTTTTTTTGCGTAATCGCTATCATCTTGAAATACTGTCTTAATAGGATAACTAACTGTATAATTTTACATAATAATGGTTACTAGAGCATTCTGCTATCATATTGTTTAAAATTATCGAAGAATTTTTGAAATTTCGTGAAATTTTAAAATGAAATTTCACGTTCGTAAATACAAATGTTCATAACTATAGGAGCACGTAAAAAAATATAAAAAAAATTTTAATGGATTTATATAATTTAAATAAAAAAAATTATGAAATATTAAGCTATATATCATTTTATATACTGTATTAAATAATTTTCTTTAAAGTAAGTTAACCACAAAACTAAGTTAATATGAATGATAAATAAATACGCGTGGAATAAATGAATTTTGTAAAATAACTAATTTTTATGTATTTCATACAGATGTTTTTAAATTAATAAAAAATATGTTTCTTTAATGAATATTTTAAACATATTTTCTTAATTTTTATGAAAAGTATCTATTTTCTATTTTTGAAATTCAGATATAAACAAAGATTATATTATATCTATGATTTTTGTTCACTTATAAACAATAGTTTGTTTACTGATGCTCGCAAAGTGTAATCATTTTTAAGTTATTAAATAAAGCTACTGTGTAAATCAAAACTCGATGAATCCATCTTCAGTGAATATGACTTTTAAGATTTATACTGAAAGTAATATATTGATAATATCACATTTTTCTAAAATTTCTGTAGAAATTTTGTAAAGAATATATATTTATAGTTATGAGGATTAAATTATGATTATTGCAGTAATTTAAGTGAAAAATAAAAAAAATAAAAAAACGAATTATAAGCTCTAACAAAAACAGCACTCAATGGGGAGGATTTCACTGATCAAGAGGCACCTGTTTCGATAATACTGTACTTGGCTTATTTTTTTACATATGAGATGTTTTTGATGGGTTACAGCTCTCTAAAATATAAGATTTCAGTTTTAAAAAAGCGTGAATTTTTTTATAAATTATTCGTTAATTATACCGTTTCTAAGAAATATATAAGCGATTTTAATGTAAAAATTTATCCACAACAAAGTAATATGCAATAAAAGTGAATGTGAAATAATTTATCGCGATCTGCAAGCCGCAATGTAATTTTTCAAAAGTAAATTTTTCATCTAAAAAAAATGTTGAGCCATATCAGAAATTTTGAAAATTTCCCTAGAAATTGAAAAAAAAAAAATCTTATTTCAATTTCTAAGGAAATATCTTAAGCTATAATAAATTATCCGATAAATATTACAGATAAAAAAATTCTACCATATTTAGTGGATCATTTGCTTTTTGATAAATTTATACTTAGTCTGCCTAAAGATGATAATTATAGAAAATTTCGAAGTGAAAAATTCTCGAAAAATCTTTTTCCCCCTATGAATTTAAGCAAAATAATTTAATTTTAAAACAAAATAGAACTAATAAAATAAATATTTTCCCGTATGTTTTCTATTTGATTTCAATGATAAACGTTTAAAAATTTCCCATACTATTGCATTAATCTGAATATATATATAATGAAATTTACATTAAAAATGTTCAAATTCTAATCAACTCCAGTGATTTAAATCAATTTTTATATATGTCATATTTCAGAAATTGGAATGATAATATCTCAAAAGCATAACCGTTCAAAACAATATTAAAAAAATTCTTTAATAAATTATCACCGACGTTGAAATAATTAAAAATTTCTAGCACGATCCTCTTATAATTAAAACTAAGATTCTCTCCATCATTAATACAATTTTCAAAAATCACGTTTCACAAGCATATTTTTTCTTTTTACCTTTTTTGTTTTTATCGTTTTTATTTTCGAAATATTTTTTTCTATTAAGCATATACCTGTAATTTTCTGACTCATTTGAAGTGGCTTAGTATTATCATCCTAAAGCGAGAAATTCAGTAATTTATTCAGAATTTTTATTTTGTTATTTCACATTTGCTTGACAAATTACACTAAAATGAACCTTCCGAATCCTTTTCGTTTTTTTTAATATAAATTTTTATGCACTGTTACATCATTGCTTATGAAATTTGCTAATGTTTGGAGTTTTAACATTATCCTGATCATCAGTACCTGCTCTAAAGCTTTTAGTGCCCCGAGCGAAAATTTTTTTGCGCCCCTCAAGTCATCAGTTTTGACGACTTGAGAGGGCGCAACGATGAGCTGCCCAGTCCGCTCATCAGTTAAATTATGTGTAAAAAAATAATTATGTCTTACTACAATAATAATAACAAAACACAAAATGCACCAGCGGCCCTTGTCTCCCCTTAAATATCAGCTCTGTGAGTGGGCGCTCCTCTCGATCGTGTGTTGAGCTAACACCACCTAGATAACAAGTATGCCTGCTTTGGATGACGTCAGTAGAAACTGATGACGCAGCGCCGAGGCCTTGTTATCTAGGTGGTGTTGGTTGAGCCTGCCCTGCTGAATCATCCCATTTTACATATATCAATAAACATAGATTAATAATACAATCTTTCTTATGTTTCTGTTGCATTGAATCCATTCATGATTTGCATATTCTAAATTTATTGTTTCGTGTATAATATTGCTTGCAATAAAAACATGTAATTAATTTTTTCTATAATTTATGCTTTCATAACTAGCAAATTTTGCTTCTTTGCCAGAAATTCAAAAATGTTCCCAAATCCTGAAGTGATAAGTCGGTTGTTAGTACGTTTAATATTTCTGTGGAATATTTAGATAAAGGTAAAATAAACTTAACGATTATCAACAAATATTCTTTCAGTATAAACATAAACGATTATTTTGTCAATATTTTGATAATATGCTAAGAATTAAGTTTGCAATTTTTAATAATATAGTTTTGTGATATTATGAAAACTCGTGGTGTTTATTGCTTTAACATATTTTGATATCGATCAGTTGTCATATTTGTAAGTAATTTTTAAGATAAATATTATGGTAAAATCAGAGAAAACATTATTACACACATACATATAGATATAGTTTTATTATTTGGAGAAAATGTATATTTGCGTGAAAATTTGAGTGATAATATGTTTACAATTCAACAAATATGCCCAGAATAAAATAACTGTATACTATAGGTTATATATTATTCTGTTTACTGAATATTTTCAGGATATTAAATATTATTATCCCAATTAAAAATATATATCTTTAATAATAATCTCTTCTATGAATCCAGATATGATTCCTCAGGAGCTTATCTATAGAAAGTTTTGGAGTTCAAATCTTCTGAATTCAAAACAAGGAAAAGAAAAATTGGTTCAATTTTTTTTCAGTTTCAAAAAACAAAAATTGGAAAGTCAAAACTCTCCTGTTACAATATCAAAAAGTCCTGGTAAATCAAAATGTCATTATTATGAAGTTCTAAGTACACTGTGATTCTCTTAAATTTTAATAAAATTTAACAATTTATAGATGAAAATTTGAACCTTAGGTATGTCTAATAAAATTTATCATCATCATTAGTTAACTAGGAGTCTCTCATTTATTTATTTGTGAAGAGATTTCCATTTTGGAACAGAAGTAATACTGATAGTCATCTTTGTTTCTAACATTAAAAACAATTTGGAAAAAGAAAACATGCCATAACTTCAGTATTAAATTCGATTTTCAATAATTTTTTGCTGCTATTTATTGGTGTATCTACACGATTATCAATCGCTTTCTTCTAATCCAATCTCATGTTGCAACTTACTTTCCTTAGCCTTTGCTGCTTCATTGTAATTGTTAAAAATCTCTCTTCTTCTTTTGGTTTTTAAGCTGATTAATGTAATAGGATACTTTTAGAATCAGGCAAAGTGCATTAATTTTTTTTTAACTTTCCATTTTTCATAATAAATTTAAACTTAATTGCTGAAAACGTCATTCTAGCGGAAGAGCGCCAATCTTTAAATTTATGGCTATTCTAGAGAATGAGAATAAATAAATTGCCATAGTTTTTGATAAATATTTTTAAATATTATAATATTAGAAATATGAATCGTGTAAATTAAAAGAAACGAGATATTCAATGCTAATTTATTGGAAGGAAATTGATTTTTCTTAGGCATCGATAGAATTACGTAAACTCGAATTTCAGCTTGTACCAACTTCCATTTCCGGATTTATGCTCGTTGGAACTTCTTGATATCATATGTTCTCCCTATTCTTGAGTTTCATTGAGTTCCTAACGAAATTTTGTATAATGTTTATCTATATAAAATAATTTCTTAAAACTGGAAGCATTATTTACAGTAAACTATTTAATCTATTCAATATTAGCAGAAAAACTAATAATTTCCCATTTGGAAGTTAACTGCTAATGATGATCTTTTTATGCTGAAAATATAATTTTAGTTTTTAAAAAAAGTATTATTTTTTACACGTTTTAGCTTATTGAAAGTTTATTTTTAAAAAAGAAATAAAATAAAAATATCCTTTCCTGTTTGAACATTTCATATAATCTGCTCACCAAGACTTCTTTTATTGGTTTCCACTTTGATGCCATCGCATTTTTTTTAGAGGACTTTAAAACGCGAATGGACAGAATTTCAAACACTTTTTTTTTAATTTAGTAAGAGTAATAACTCTTCTTCCTTTCTCTTTCTCTCTATACTTTTACATCGAGTGTCCTTTGGAGTTTCTTCCATTTCCTTCTCTGCTTTGTTGTCCTTTCAGTTTCGTCTTATCGTCGGGAAGAGGGCGATATCGATCGTTGCCAGGAGTCAAGTCCAGTCTTAGAACCATTTACGATCATATGAAGAAAACCAGTTACAAACAAAATAATTAATCCAAGAAAAAAAATATTTAAATAATATTAAATTAACCACATCATTATAAAAGTTATTTAATGTATTATCCCAATTATAAATCCCATAAAAAAACTGATAAAATTTAAGAATTTTGGCAATAAAATAGTGAAATATAATCACGATAAAAGAAATTTAACCAGCTGGGTTTTTTGTAATTCAATAAAACTGGCAGTATCTTGATATATTAAGTAGTTTCAAAACATGTCATTAAAGCAATTTTAATAATCACTTCTCCAAGGTAGGAAATATTGATTAATGAATACATATGAATATACTTTAAGGTTATTTCACAGATATGAAGAAAAGTGAACTTGATTTTAAATATTTACTTACATCTATTAACGTTGAAACATTAAAAATCACTCAAACGAGAGTAATAAATTCTTTTCTCTTATATTAAGAATGCATTTTAATGTTAAGCTTCAGATTAAAGTATTTTAATTAAGTGAATATTTTAATTTTAAAGAATTTCTCCAACAAAATTAGAATAACAAAATGATGTTAAATTTATATCGGTTTACTGTATATCAAACTTATTACGTTTTGTTTTTTATTGAATTATTTTTGGACTGATATAATGATAATTTTATGACGTAATATTAATATTAGAACAATAAACAGCATTGATTTATCACATAATTAAATAAATAATATCTAAAAAAATTTATTATGAACAACATCGTGCGTGACCCTATTATAAATATATAAATGTCACGTGTTTTTATGTTTAAATTTTGATATTTTTTAAACTTATCGCTGTTTAAATTATTAACATGGATCGCATTAAAGTGTTACTCTTAATGCTTTATTCTTAATTTAATTAAAGTGTTTTCGATGCTTTAATATTCGAAAAGTCACGTAGATCTCGATATGTATGAGAATATGAGTGTGAAAATTTGTAACTCACTCCAGTTAATCATAAAAATTACTGACCTGAAAGAGAAAACGGCTTCAGATTTTTTTCTTATGCTTTTAATAGCATAATACTTATTTTACGTAATTTAAAAATTTAATTACAGTTTTATATCAAAAGCCACTTTATATAAAATTTAGTCTCAATGGGTCTAACAGTCTGAAAGAGGCTTCAGATTTTTTTCTTATGCTTTTAATAGCATAATACTTATTTTACGTAATTTAAAATTTTAATTAGTTTTATATCAAAAGCCACTTTATATAAAATTTAGTCTCAGTGGGTCTAACAGTCTGAAAAATAGCTATACCTGACGATAGCATCGAAAGTCAGTATTAAGTCTATGGGATCCTATAGTAATCTTATTACTATAGGATTATTTTGGGATCCCGTAGACTTGATACTGCCTTTCGATACTGTCGACAAATAGGGATATTCGATTTTATATAGATATCACATTTATTAGTCATAAAACGCTCATAAAAATAAAAAAAAATTATTAAAAAAATGGCTATTTTTAACTAACATTAAAGAATAAACTTAGAATAATAAAAATCGTGACATTAAAATTTATCTCGCATAATAATAATATGCTCTTGAAAATATTATTTTATAACTATGAACAAATGTTTTTTTGATCAATGTATTCAAGGAAAAAAAAACCTACAATTCAGAACATAGTTTATTTTTTATTGTACTTCATAGAAAAGTTTTCATTGATGTTTTCCTTTTACTTTTTTCTGTCGTGTCGTCTAAAGGAAAACATGATATAAAATAACTACAAATATTAAAAATCGTTATCAAGTAAAATAACAAAAAATACACAATAATTGAATTTTAAACTGTCATTGCAGGCAATCCAGCCGAAATAATGTGAACTTTATTGCAAACTCCGTTTTATTACCGTTAGAATATCTTCTATAGTCTATAGCTTTAATGTAATTTATCTTCGCTTTTTATAAACACTTTATTTTAATAAAATTAATTACAAGCAACCGAAAAATAACTTTCCTGCAATTCATAGCGTAGGAAAATGTTTAGTTCCGAGAATATTGATTCAACATTAAATTTTACAACTTATCAGATTTGCTTAAATGAGCTGGTGGAGTCGCGAAAAATATGAAAGCACTCTTGTAATTAAATAAATTTTTACTTCTTTTATCGCGAGGAAATTTAATTTTTATTTATAATAGAAAATTTGTATATTTCCTCTGTTATTAATTTAAATCAATAATTGTTTTAAATGGAAGGAAACTGAAATTCCATATTTTCTTTCTTAGTTTTTTGTGATCAGTTCTTTTAAATCTCACTCTCATATTTTAGCTTTCTAGCATAAGGATAGACATTTAAAAATTTCATTTTTTTTTTTTACGTGATTAAAGCTTAATATTTGCATTAATATTAAAATATTCTTTTAAATTGATGATGAACACAATCGAAAAGACTGTCTTCATTAATATCCTCTCTTTGAGCAAAGTTTCTTTTGTATTCCTTTGTTCTGATGACATGGTACAGACTGATCATTTTTTTGTTTTGTTTTTCTTGACATAGTTTAAAATTATTTAAGTCCATTCAAAGTAATAAAATATTATATTTTAACTGTTTGTTTTCCTGTAAATTCTGTAAGCTGAATAGCTCGGATATATTAAACATATTCTTAATATTCTATGCTTATCAAGATTAATAATATAATATTTATTAAGGAAAAGTTTTCAGAAATGTCCCACAGTAAAGCTTAATAAGATATTCAAAGTGAATAAAAATTTATTATTATTATTATTATTATCATGAATAGGTTAAATCACAGGAATATCTCAAAATTATTTATGAAACTGGAATATTTATTATATATAAGTTATTCATACAATCTGATGCAATATATTAATAAGAAAGGAAAACTTGTTTATAACTTATTCATTTGAATATTTTAAAACAAGCATGATGATAATGATGCCATTATTTTCATTTATGATGTTATTATTTCATAAGCAATCAAGATCCCTAATATATAATATTGAACAGCATAACTTTATTAACAAAAATATTTTTGATATATTCCAACGAAAAATCATTATATAAAATATGATAAAATAGAGAGTTCCAAGGGAATTATACCAGCAACTTTATTGTTTCGTAAAATATTAAAGATATTTTTATCGCCAACGATCACATATTATTAAATATCTGTAAAATATTAGCTGTGCTTATATTGTTTTCTGTTGCAGTTAATATTTTTGATAAACAGATTACTTATGCAAGTACTAAATTTATCAAAAGTTGTATATATAAACTATAAATATTCAATAAATCTCCTCCAGTCTTTCAAGTATGCTGATTAATTCTATAATTAATTATAAAATAAGTTTATTATATATATTTTTTATATTTATAAACGCATATAAACAGTTATTATAAGCTATCTTATAATTTGGCCCATCTAGGAAAAACTTTGGGAACCCCTGAATTAGATGTTGGCCAATGTTGGAAAGTTTTCGCTTGGAAATATAAAAAATGAACCATTTCTATTATTACAACCAAAACCTGCACAACTAGACATCTTCGAATTAAGAAATGATTTAGATAACAATATAGAGATAACTGTAAATTGTTATCTGCCGCCACATGTAGCCAAATTCAGTTTAGCTCCAAGCTTAGCTCTTCGACAATGTCTCAAACATGGCGTCTGGAACCCACGTGACACGGAGCTAACCAATGAAAGGCTTTCATTGTCGGAAAAGTCTAGGGAAAGTGTGTCCATACTTCTCTATAGGAGCATAGAGTGACTTTAGTACAGGTAACCTCCTATAACACGGCAGATGGGTTCCTGAAAAATATCGTGTGGTGTGAAACCGTGTTATATGAGGATTTCCATAATTTTCAAATCGTGTTAGAGCGAAACCGTGTTGTAGGAAGTCATGTTATAAGAGGGCTACATATATTTATATTTTTCTTTTGATCAATACGTTAAGTTTCTTTCAGGGATAACGTAATTGCAGATATAGAAGGAATTGTGCATACTGAATTTTCAAGTCAAAAACTAAAACTTCCGGCAAAATGCAAAATATGGGATTTTGAAACTATATGTCCTTAATATTTAATTTCATCTATGTCACTGTAAGTTAAATCTAATTTAATTGTAGTTCGAACTTCGAACTTAGATTATGTCAGCCTCTAGCTCACATCATTGCCCTAGACCAACTGCATCCTGGGAACAGCTGTAGTAAATAGTGATGCGCATGCGGTCAGTCACAAAGCGTCTGTACTATACTATTCAGTGCTGCCATCGCAGCGACCGCGGTCCAGCGAATAAGTACAAAAAAGTGTATTATATTGATAGTTATGTATTAATACAATTTACCGAATTACTGGTAACAATTTGAGGCTAAAATTCGCAATTTACCAGTTTACCGGTATTGCAGTTTCTAAATTCAATGTACTGCATATCTATACGAAGTATAATGCAACATATTTAATAATTCCTATTATTACTAGAAATCATCGTTTTTAAAGTGGCCTGATGAAAGAAATGAGATTTTATTAATCTTTTATTTATACAAATAAATAAAGCAAAATATAATTTTTTAAAGAAGACCTTCTATATTTATGAATGTATGAGATACAAGACTATATTTACAGTTTAGTTTTTATGAAAAGATATACAGTAGCAGGCCTAATATACAGTACTATATATTGAGAAAATTGAAATGGAAAATAAAAATAAAACTATTTTTAATTTTTTTTTGTAAAATTCCGTATTTTTATGATCTCATTTACCAAAAGAATAGTTCTTGGTCCAGAAAAGATTAGTGCAATTTCTTCTAGGCCAATGATTCCCAACGTGGGGCGCACGTCCCACAAGGAGACAATTTGAGTTTTAAGGGGGGCACTTCTAGGAGGAGTTATTAACAGTAAAATTTCTTCTAGGCCAATGATTCCCAACGTGGGGCGCACGTCCCACAAGGAGACAATTTAAGTTTTAAGGGGGGCACTTCTAGGAGGAGTTATTAAGTGAATTTTTTGCATTTCTTATTTTTCTAGGGGCTATAGTATATAAATATATATTGTGACATACACATTTTTTAAATTAAAATCAGAATGTACACGATGGTTTTGAAACTTTATTTACTGGTTTTTCATATCACTTCATATTATTATTATTTTTTTTTTAACAATTTCTTAGTGATTTCTTCCACAGTACTTTTTCAACTGTCCTTTTGTTCTTTTATTTTTCTCTTTTATGGATGTCATGTTCTTTGGAAGCTTGTTTAGACCAATTAATGGCTTTTTAGGCTTCCTCCACGTTAATAGGAGTTCACTTTTTGAATAATAAAAATTATATGCATAGGGGCATCACGATTTTAGAGATGCTTAGGTGGGCATGATCAAAGAAAGGTTGAGAACCGCTATTCTAGGCAAAGGACTATTCTTCTCTGAGGTTATGGATATATTGTAATTTTATTATCGATTTAAAATTCGGTATTGCTATAGTTAATAATAATTTTTTAGAATTTTATTTACGTTTCTATATACAGTAACACAATAAGTTTTTTATTCTTTTTTTTTCTGTTTTCATAAAGAATTTATTGTATTAAACTCATTTCATCCAACATATTAGAATAATCTTTTATTCAATAAAATTGTCATTATTTTAATTTGTTTATATTTTACTAATAATTTTATATTATTTTTTAATGTTTTTCCGATTACTAACAGTAAGTACTGAGACTGGACTGGATTTCCTTATAAGATAGGCAAAGTAAGCTTAGGTTTTCACGCTTTACTAAAAAAAAAAAAACTGCATTTGAGGATGCCTCTTAATTAAATGCTACAGCATAAGGTAATATAATTCCTGCCATGGTTGAGACATATACATTTGTAGAATCAATCAGAATACCTGGATTTCCTTATAAGATAGGCAAAGTAAGCTTAGGTTTTCACGCTTTACTAAAAAAAAGAACTGCATTTGAGGATGCCTCTTAATTAAATGCTACAGCATAAGGCAATATAATTCCTGCCATGGTTGAGACATATCATACATTTGTAGAATCAATCGGAATACAGTATATAGAAAAGGAATCTGCTCGGAATCCAAAACCAAAGCATTTCCAAGCAGCCAATCGACTCAACTAGTATAGCTTATTAAGTTGTTCAATATAATTATCATAAATATCTGACTCAACTTGATTTTTGAATACTTATAGAATTTTGATAATTTTTCTAACATTCCTATACATAACTAGCTGAAAAAAATCCTCACTTTTTGCAAATTCTCTCATTGTAATATTTGGATGATAAAGCATCATAGATAATCTATGACAGCCAAGGTGGATAAAGCCATTATGTTAACAATTAATAATAGGTCTGCATCCATAGATATATGCATAATCTGTAGTCTTCAAAATCTCTAAGAGATGGCGCCATCTGTTACTGGATATTGGAGTTACTAATAGGGGCACCTCTTTTTAATTTTTACTATGGGAGCAAGAGTTAACAATATCCGAAATATTTATATAAATTTTCACGAAAAATTCTCATAATCAGTATGATATAGATAAATTATGGGCGCAGTGAATGAATGCCAGTTAGGAATCTGAAGCTTGAAGAGTATGTAACAAAATAATAGAAAAAAATTTTGCAAAATTAACCCATTTATTAAGATAGATGAGAGATATAGTGACAGAAACATTATAGTATAATTTTTACTCAGATCGGTAGAATTTGATAGTTTGCTAAGAGAGGTTTATACTCCATGGGGCCTAATATTCAAGGCGAAGAAAAACTTCGTCGTAAAATTTTGTGTACTGATAGGGGATCTTGAAAATGTCTAATGAACATATGGTCTAAATGGAACGTTTTCAAGTTAAAACCCTTTAAAGCTAGCCAATCACCATCGAGTTTACAAAGCATCACGACGCGTCGCGTTGCCAAGACGCGTCGCTCTCCTACTTACTACCGGTTAGTAAGAAGGCGAACGACGCAATGAGATACGTCGTGGCAACGCGACTCATCGTGAAACTTTGAAACTCGATGATGATTGGTTAGCTTTAAAGAGTGTCATTTAGACCTTATGTTCATTAGACATTTTCGACTTGTTTCGAGGTCCGCTATCAGTATACAAAAGTTTACGACGAAGTTTTTCTTCACCCTGTGTGTCTGCAGAGAGAAATACGATAAAAATTACTGTCGTGTTGAACCTTCGGATATTGTAGCTTTCATCGCGATCTTATCATGGCTAGCTATAAGTATGATCAAAGCAAGCATGTATTTACAAAATATTTTGGTCGAGAATCGGAAAAGTAAGATCTGTATAGGACTTGCCAAGAGTTTAATTTCATTAGAGATGTCCAGAATCCTATCATTATTCTCTTAGCAGCACGTACTATTGCAGGCCAATACTTTGCTCTTTACTCATTCTATACTGCTATACATTCGTTTGACAATCGCTATTGTCTCAATAGAAGACTTTATTTTTAAATTATCTGAAACCGAATTTTGTTACGTATATGGAAATTTTCATTTTCTCCTCCTAGAATTTCTAACGAAAGTTCATTTCCCGATTTAACTCTCTCTTCTAAAATTTTATTGAAATTGAACTTTTTTCACAATTCCTAAATTAAATAATAATACGTAATTCATTCGAAATATTATACCCCATTATATTATTCACTTAACTCATTGTTTACTGTGGCATGATTGGGCAGCACGAATAATAAAAGATCTGGAGAGATAAATTTAGAAGTAAAATATACTATTATACATAATTATAGTTTCTGTGATATAAAATTATTATTATTGATAATTCCCGTCAGATATTTTTCTATTTGATTAATATCGTGTTTGCGAAGACTCTTCAAATGTTGATACATTCATCAATAATCGTCACTTATCTAAGGTATGCTGATCGTATAATTATTTAAAGAGCGTCGCGTTGCCAAGACGCGTCGCTCTCCTACTTACTACCGGTTAGTAAGAAGGCGAACAACGCAATGCGATACGTCGTGGCAACGCGACTCATCGTGAAACTTTGAAACTCGATGAAGATTGGTTAGCTTTAAAGAGTGCCATTTAGACCTTATATTCATTAGACATTTTCGACTTGTTTCGAGGTCCGCTATCAACGTCTTCCCAAATTACAAAGATATCATCAATATATCTAAGATATATTCTAGTTTCAGCTAAAATTGATTGCAATTGTGTTTGCTCCAAAGATCTTATAACAAGCTCCGCCAGGGTTCCTGCTATAGGGCTTCCAATAGGAACGCCTTTTGCTTGTTTATAATAATTCTCTTTATATTTGAAGAATGAATTATGGCACATTATGGAGGCTAGGTCTCTACATAAGTTAGGCTTGTTCTGACTTTCTGGGAAATTACTTAACAAAAATCTGTACAGGCTTAAGCAGGTTGCTTCTATGTTTAACGACGGATAGAGGCTCTGAAAATCGTATGTTGCTAGTGTTTCAGTACCTTTAAAGCTCATTCCTTTAATTCTTTCTAAGAATTAAAGGAATTACTTCCTTAGAAATATAAATCTACAGAATTTGATAAATTTCGTATCTATTTGATTTTTTTAATAAATTCAAATAAATTTTATTTAAATTTTTCGTTTTGGTTATTTTTTATTACTTTATTTGATAACTGCCAACCAGGAAAAATTTCAATATGTCGAACTGTTCCAATCATTCATTCATATATAAAATTAATTTTCGATAGATATTAATCAATATTATTTAAAAATATATATACGTAAGATTATATTCTGTTTAATTTTTCTAACTAAATTCTCCAAATTTGTTTTTCTTAAACAACAAGACAGTTTTCTTGCAGGCTATTCCGGAAAGAAATTCATTTTATTGTTTAGGAAAAATTACTATTCGTATCCAGCAACTCACAGTGATAAAATTATGCTCGATTTGATTTGGAATTAATTAGATTATTACCTAAGAAAATGTCACATCTCAGAGTACAAAAGCATGTTTTGGACGTAAGCTTGTATCTTATTGTGACAATAAGAAACATTAGGAGGTTTTTCCTGCAGACATTCGATTGTACAATTTATTTTAATGCATTCATTTATTATTCCTTTGAACTGCAATAATAAATGAGTATACTACACATCCATTATTCACTGCTTTTACTAAATAATTCTTTTAAATTACGCTAATAACGATGGGTTTGAGTTACTTTTTATAGTAATGTAAATGAAAATCCTGTTGCATTCTACTTAATCTCGTATTTGCTATTTATAGAAAAAATTAAAATTTATAACATTAATGTGCTTAATAGTTAAGTGAATTTAACCCTTCTTAGGCCGTGTCCCACGTGAAAGCGACGCGATATATTTAAAAGACATATCTTTAATTTATATTTATAGATAATTTTTTACTATTTTTTGTTCCATGGTTGTAGATTTTCAAACCTTAGGCCGTGTCCCACATGAAAGCGACGCGACGCTTTACGATGCGATACTACAAACGCGATGCTACGCTACATGCGTCAGCCTGTCCCACGAGAAGCGCTTCTATATCGTCTATAATAAAATATCATCTCATTATTTATTCACTAAATGACGATTGTGGTAATTTTTATCTCTCATGTTCCACAATGCAGGTTTTTTTTTTAATTTCGCTTATTAGAACTTCTGAATCGAACTCTGCAGCCATGATAATTTGCTTCTGTCTATATCGTCTATAATAAAATATCATCTCATTATTTATTCACTAAATGACGATTGTGGTATTTTTATCTCTCAAGTTCCACAATGCAGGTTTCTTTTTTAATTTCGCTTATTAGAATTTCTGAATCGAACTCTACAGCCATGATAATTTGCTTCTATGATTTCATTTATTTTATAGATCTAGCAAAACTTCGTGGCACTAAGATGCGCGAAGCGTCAAGCCTCGCGACACTCTTGTAAAGATAAACAAATCTTAAAGTTACACGCATCTTAAAGATAAGCGAAGCGTCATGCCTTGCGATGCTTTGTATATCCCACATGATATACAAAGGGAATAGAGGGGATGATTTAGCAGGCAGCTCATTGTTCACACTGATTAAAACCAATGAGAACAATTTTTTTTTGTTTTTTCTTCATTTAATAAAGATATAACTTGTTATAATATTACTTTAAATTTTTCTTATTTGTAAAAATATATTTATGGCTCTCGAATAATTTTTAAATTGTTATGACGGACAGGTTTGACTTTTCACTCTCAAAAGTTTGCCGACCCCTGGTCTATAATGAAATATCTTCTCATTATTTATTCACTAAATGCCCATTGTGGTAATTTTTATCTCTCGTGTTCCACAATGCAGGTTTCTTTTTGAATATCGCTTATTAGAACTTCTGAATCGAACTCTGCAGCTATGATAATTTGCTTCTGTCGCTTCAGAAAACAAACTAGTTTGTATTTCAGCTAGGATGGCGATGCTACGCGCCGCTACGATATATACTGTACATGGGACGCGTCAGGTTATATCTATTGGTTTGTTTTCTGTCGCTCGTAGTATCGCATCGTATAGCGTCGCGTCGCTTGCACGTGGGACACGGCCTAATAGTTTGTATTTCAACTACAGCAGGCGATGCTACGCGCCGCTACTATACACACGTGGGACGCGTCGAAATTATATCTATTGGTTTGTTTTCTGTCGTTCGTAGTATCGCATTATAGAACATTGCGTCGCTTGCACGTGGGACACGGCCTAATAGTTTGTATTTCAGCTACAGCAGGCGATGCTACGCGCCGCTACGATATACACGTGGGACGCGTCACGTGTATATCGTAGTATTCAGAAAACAAACCAATAGTATATCTATTGGTTTGTTTTCTGTCGCTCGTAGTATCGCATTGTAGAACATTGCGTCGCTTGAACGTGGGACATGGCCTAATAGTTTGTATTTCAGCTACAGCAGGCGATGCTACGCGCCGCTACGATATACACGTGGGACGCGTCAGGTTATATCTATTGGTTTGTTTTCTGTCTCTTGTAGTATCCCATCGTATAGCGTCGCGTCGCTTACACCTAGAACACGGCCTTAATGTTCATTTTCTATTTAGTAAATTGACTAAATATTAGTTAATTTAATAAATACGAAATACAATAACTTATCTGTATAAATTATCAAATTAATTAGCTTCACAGAGTTTCGATGGATCGAAACTATTCAAAGAAGAATTTTTTTAATATTAACGTGAGCTTAGAAAAAAATTTAAAAAATATTCGATAAAATTAATTTATTTTCACCAGTTTTAAGTGATTTTTATAATGTAGAAATGCCTGATAGAAGGTTGTTGACCTTATATGTTTAGTCGAAACAGAATTTATTTAAATGATGCAATGAAGATTTCTTGCAACTATTTTTAGTGCAGAAATTTATATGTCTTCATAAACATATATACAGTACTGTATATCATGTTCTCCTTTAAGGAATTAATAATAAAATAAAATGTAACGTGTTAAATAAATACTTATATAGTATAGCAACATATTTTATATATTGTATATAGATTTTTAACGGTATTACGTTACAAACATTTTTCTTCATTCATTCTCATATAGCCATGACGCAATATTAAAGCGTACATAAGAAAAAATTTCATTCAAATATTGTAAATAAATATTAATAAAAACACGTTTAGCTTTTCAATTTTCAGTTGTGCAAAAAAATGAATAAATTTTACATTGAAAAAATTGCATATAATCTGCAATTTTTCAAAAATTTAATTCGTTTCTTTCCATACCCACTCAACATAGACTAATGGAATTTTTTTTATATTCGATATTTTTTGTCTCTCTTTCAGATATTTTAAGTTATTTATCTGTTTTTTACTGAGATCTTATTTTTTAATTTACAGTAATTCTTGAACAGTAGCCAAAATGTTTAAAAGAAAAAACAAAGCTTGATTTCTCAAAATATTTTAGCTTTTGTATCGGAATTTTACATTTTGCAAGATGGTTTCTGATGTCCGGATTATTTTTAATACTTCTGTTCATTTTTTTATGAAAGGTTATTTAATGTTCCACTGACAGAAAGCAAACACGTAATTTTTACATAAAGATTGGAATAAATCGTAGAATACGGATTTATTCCAATCTTTATGTAAAAATTTTGGGTAAAATTACAATGAAATACAATAATACCGCGACTTACGTAAATTCGGAGATACGTAATTTCTCATCCTGCCCCTCGCCCATTTGTTTGTTTCACAATTACATAGTGCATATATGTACATATTTCATTTGCTGATTTGTTGATTAAGAGTCTCTCATTACAAATACATATTATAACTTTTTTAATTTGTTGTTTTGGTAATAAAGAGCGTGTTAAGAACTTAATACATATATATCTGAAATTAGATTTGGGAATCTGTAGCAACCCCGACTTACGTTATGCTTTCTGGTCCCTCCTATTACCTAACTCCTGGGTATTATTGTAATTGAGTATGCCTATATATAAATGTAAAAACTTTTATATATGAAAAACAACAGTGATTACTTTATTTAATATTATTTATATATAGATTTTCCTCTTAACTCGTGTTCGATTTTCAGAAAACATTTCAGAAATTAAGTAAAAAATTATGCTTATAAATAATTATCTATCTTTATATTTATTAATTAAAGAAATTTTTAAGGTAAATTTTCAAATTTAATATTTTATTGGATTAAAACGATTCTAATTTTTTTATTTTAGAAGATAATTTTATAATATATTTTAATAATTTATTGCATACGAATAATAAATTCTCTTCTATCAGAATATTCGGAATTTGGTTCTATTTCTTTGTTTGCTTGTGATAAATGGAGTGTTGTTCTGATCAATTTCATATAAATGTATTAAGAAGCATCTTTATTTTCACTATTATCGAATTATTTCGTTCGCCATTGTTAACTCTGTTTCATGCTATTGATTCTGAATCGATACCGACTTGGAGTGTCGAAAGAATTGTGAAATTTTTGATGTTTGGCAATTAAAATTATAGAAAATTAAAAAAAATAAAACCATGTTTAACAATAAAGGAATTAAATTGCAGAATATTTTTCTGTCACAGACTTATTGCAAATCGATATAGTAAAAATAAAATAGTAGTCGTTTAGGAAACTTTACATCTGAAAAATCTACATCGAATATCTCAGAATATTTTCGAGAGAATCAGAATTGTCTATAGAAAGCTTGAATAACGATCGAATATTTTGAAGCATGAATTCTCTAATGCCATCAACGACATGAGATATGTATGCCTCTTTCTTTGACTTTGCATACAAAATATTTCTAATTTAAAATTTATTTTCTGTAAAATATCGATTATATGACATAATTCAAGAGTTTAAGAGTTTTAATTTCAATTTGTAATTAAAAAAAATTATAAATTTTATTTTTAATTCACATATCTAGAATCCAGACCATGCTGAAGTCTCCATGATAACGTTACCAGTCTTTACTCACAACAATATAGTGCTGTAATATATTTTGTCTTCAATTTCACTTTCTTTTTCATGTTTGTAAATCTCTTACCAGGCAACCATTCAATGAAAATGCTATGAACCAAAGAAATTGCCCAAATGATCGCGAAGTAGATCTTCGGTTTCTCAAGTGGAAATTTCCTGAACGATCCCACATTTTATTCCCAATTTTATGTGAAAGTATATATGTTTGATCTAAGAACCTAACTTTTTGCCTTTAAATCAATCGCATTAATGATCTGATATTCTTTTGATTAGTTAGAATATATCTTTTTGTGCAAATTAAAAGCAATATAAACAATATCCAATAAACCGGTTAATGATACTGTTTATTTAATTATTGTTTCAGTAATTTAATAGTATGCCTAATCGTGTTCTATACATAATTGTTATAATTAATGTAAAGAAAAAGGCATTTTTATATGAATTGAATATGGAAGATTTCATTTTTAAAAATTATATTCAATAATTTAGAAACATATTTAAATTCTTAAAAATTAAATAATAACAATTGATTGTTAGATTTCTTTATATGCAGAATGCAATGTTGACATCTCAGAATTTTTCTGAGATGTTTAAGAGAACTAACTAAAGTTTTAGTAAATTTAACATTTTTCATACTTAAATCAGTGATCATTTTAAGCAGGGCAGTGCATTAACATTGTATATAGCAGGGGTGGCCAAACCTCACGTCATTACGAGACATACAGAAGAATTTCAAATACTTGAGAGCAGCAATCAGTTTCTTTTTGGGTCAATGAAAGCCACTTCAGATTTTCCGGATAATTTTAACAATGATTTCAAAAATTGTTTATTATATATTACGGATGCATTTATTTCGTATAGATGCATACTACTATTTACAATAAATGAACAAATTACGAATTGACTAGGTATTTTCTCCATATTAACTTTTGACTGTCATGGTATGGAGTCATATTGAAGGTACCAAAGAGCCGCAATTAGATCACCGTGGACATATAAAAATATGTGGATAAGCTAGGAAATGGTATTGCTGACTGGCCAGAATAACATGTCTTTTAGAAAATGTTCAAATTTGGTTAATAATCTATTTTGCTGATATTATTTTTCCATTTTTTTAAATATTCTAATCTACTAAGAATGTAGACTTTTCTCCAAATTTATGCATATTTTCCACGTTATTTAGATTTTTCTTGATGTAAAAAAAAGGCATTAGAACGTACAGATTAAGTTAAATTCAATATATAATGAATCAAACAACTTTTTTTGTTTCTCTCAGAACACTCAGAATACTGTATTTTATTGAAGTTCATGTATACTATAGTTTTATGTAGCTCGTGAGTGTTCCAAAACAATTATTTCATTATATCTGATAGTACATATAATGTAAAGATTATATAATTTAGCGTGACAACTCGTCGTTAAAACAGTTGAACATACTTTATTACAGACTAATATATTAATGGGTAGCGTGACTAATATTTATAATAAAAAAAGTATATTCTGCATTTGATATTCAAGTTAAAATCGTCAGATTTATTTTGTGATAATGGTAGTAATATCGGATTCGTGACAGATTAGAAATTGTACGTTAGGTAATCGCTGAAAAGAAAAATAATCATCTAAAAAAAACAAAATAACCATTTTAAACTGGAAATATTTTAAAATTTATGCATATAAAAATAAATGGAAGAATGAATTATTCTTAGAAAGTTTCGGATGGCTTACAAGATAATGTATATTTAGATTAAAAACTTAATTATCGAGATTAACAAAAATATGTTTTTGATTAAAATGGAACTAATAATTAAAAAAAATTAATCGCCATTTTTAAATCCGATTTAGATTTCCTAAAACGTTCATTGATTTCAATGTTAAAACAACATTTGAATTAATTTTGATGAAATTTCATTTTAATCTAAAGATAGATGAAAAACTTAATATATACTAACTTTATTATTTATTATATGAAACCATAATTAATATTATATAAAATTGCAAAATTTTTACATGTTAAAAAGATCGCGCCGAATAAAACCACATATAGAAAAGTAAAAACTGTTTAATTCGGTTATATCTGATTTTAAAGCCAGTTTAATTAATTACAGTAATTCGTTGAATTTTTTTATGAAATCGATCAGAAAAATAATTAAATTTTTTTGAAACTTTTTTTTTTCCTCTTAAAAATATGATTGGCATATTTTATTAAAATAAAAAGTAAAAATTTTACTTTAGAGATTACTGTATACTTAAATTTTTAAAGTAATCTCATCATCGAAATTCTTTTCTCCGATGTATTTTTTTTTTAATTACATTTTTTACTAAAAGAAAAGCAATGTTAATATTGTCATGTTCTTACGTAAATAGAATTCCTTCAAACTATAATAATTACCTCGAAAATCCATTTCAAAATTGCACAAAATTATATGGAATTTAATTTTTTGTATAGATGTTATGATGTAAATATTTTGCATTTAGTGCGAATCATGATATATTAATATTTTTAAAAGGTTATTAAAAACATTTCTTTTAAATTTTGAACAAAACAATAAATTATAAAAAAACTTTTTGTATAGATGTTATGATGTAAATATTTTGCATTTAGTGCGAATCATGATATATTAAAATTTTTAAAAGGTTATTAAAACATTTCTTTTAAATTTTGAACAAAACAATAAATTATAAAAAAATATATTGGGAAAAATATTTAATAAAATAAGTTATATGCGATGATAATGTTCCTTAGTAACTAGAAAGAAAAACAATTATTAGCAATAATTTTTATGCTTTTATGTAAAAGAGTTTTCGTGATTTTTATATACGAAAAATTCTTATATAAAAAATAATTTTATGATAAGTTTTCTTTGAAACTCTCTAATAATTTGTTCCAAAAATATAAGGAACTTAGTTTATACCGAGTTTTTCAGAAAATATATGAAAAATCAAAAAAAAGCAGAAAAGAAGAATTATGAATATCGAGAAGAAAGAGACGAGACATAAAGAAATTCATTTTTCAGTTTAATAGAACATTGATAAAAAATTGGAAAACTTTTTATGATGATTCTTTTCGCTTTGGTTATTATTGAAAATGTGAAAGATGTTTTCTGATAGAATTTCTTCTGATAAAAAAGTCAATCTCTAATGCTCTGTATAGATACAGTAAAAAAAACTTTATATATAAATATTTTCCATGAATAGAGACTATAGTAAAATTCGCAAACTTTAGACAAGATTTTTTTAATACAAGAAATATAAATTATGAGTAAATTTTATATGCAGAAAATAATTTGATAATCTCTTATAAGAGCTGAATTTCGAAAATCAAAGAAAAATTAAATAGGAAAAATTCTAATATTATATTTTACTACGAAAACAAAAAGTAGAATCGATCCCGGGTCCCACATGTCCAAATTTTTCAGAAATTTTTGATATGGCTGCACTGCCGCCATATATTATTATATATATCTTGTGAGATACAACTGCATTACATAATTATCAATGGCAGAAACAGTGAAATGTCTTTCATAAAATGTTATTTTTAGAATTGCAAGTAAAAAATATAAATTATGTTAACACTATTTATTAATGCATTGTTCAAACTGATCGCCATTTTTATTCTACTTTCCGAAAAAAAGTAATGCTTAAAAGATCACAATGTTGTCTTTCCCACCAATAATTTTCTCAACTAATTAGTTGATTTTTAATGAAATTCAATGTTAACGTTCTCCCATTAAAGATAATCTAGAGAATATTTCAAATTGCATGTTTTAAAAGTTTCATTATTTAAAAAATGGTAGACATTCAAACTACTGAGACACTCTTTTAATACATCTTAAACTAATTATTGGATTTTTATTAAAATTTATCAGGAATATCAAATCATAGAAGATGACCTTCCTGCTGAATTCAATCAATTAATCATCACGCATTAATTAATTCTCCAACTTCCATCATTTAAAAATTATACTTCTCAGATTCCCCTAATTAATATCATGCAGGGGCTATTAAATATCTAGGATGGTGATATCAAATAATTCAATCCTAATTTCTCTTTCAAGTTAAATTACTTTTATACATTTTTATGAAATTTAATAGAGAGATAGTGAAAATACTTTATGCAGATGAATGTGTAGATATTCAAGAAATTAATTTCATACTTACTTTTAAAAATATATTCATGCAAGAAGTATTGTATATACTTCTGTATTATGATTTATGCTATCGAAATAAATTAATCTAATTATAGTGCTCATATTAATCTTCTTTATCTCGCAATCTTTCTTTTAATGATTATCTTTATTCAGAAATCCAACAAAAAATACAGTGAAATCTCGGTTCACGAACTTAATTCGTTCCTGAAGGTTGTTCGTAATACGAAATTATTTTCCTCATAGGAATTAATGTAAAATGGATTAATCCGTTCCTGGACTCCAGATGATTGCTTATTTAAACTTTTAAAGCAGTACTTTGTACACAAGGTCTTAACACAAAATCAATGGAAATCATTAAATCTATCACAACAAAGATGAACACAACACTAACGCCCGGTTTCACCAACGAGGTTCAAATTAGAACAGAGTTCAAATGGGCAGTCAAGGTCATTTTTCGTTTCACCAACGTCGTTCACGTTTGATCGATAGTTTAGTCCGAGATTAAACTGAACCGCCACTCTCGACCGTTCAAGCTACATTAACTCAGTTTATCCAACATGGCGGACAGCGATGGTGAAATGGACGATTTGTTCTTGACATTTCTCGAAACAGAAGTGAGGAGTAAACAAATATTAAGAGCAAAATTCTGACTGCGATTTTCTTTATTTACGATTTCAACGTTCGCCATATTTGTCTTTCCGAATGAAACGACCATGTGCTTGCGCTATGCAATATGGGAAAACAGTCACGTGTTTTCAATTGACCAATAGGGTTACCTTTTACAAATCTTTACAGAGTTCTACTGAACTGAACCTGAACTTGCTTGGTGTAACGCATTTCAGCTGAACTCTGGTTCAGTACTATGGATCAGTTTGATCGGAGGTTAGATGAACCTGAATTTGAACTTTGTTGGTGAAACCGGCCATAAGCCGATCAAATATAGACGAAAATTTAATTTAATTTTATCATAAATGTATGGAGGAGAGTTGACGGCGTAAGTGGAAGGTGGTGAGGAAGTGAAATGTATTGTTTGGAAGGGGATTCTTTTTCTTTTTTCTGTCCCTTGGCATCGCTCGACTCTGCTTCAGACCCACTAGGCCTCTGTCTCACTAAAAAGTGTCCAGTGTGATTTGTTTTTGTCTACGTTTTAAAATGTTTCTAAAGTGATACGTGGCATTATCATTGAAAATGTTTATGTTGACGGCTCGTGTGTTCGTAACTCGAGACACAGTACGTCATCCGAGACGCTTTGTGTTCGGAAAATTTGATTTGTAAACCGAATTGTTCGTGATCCGAGGCCTTCGTGAACCGAGGTTTGACTTTATAAAACTATCATTAGCTTTGATAATTTTTAACTCTGATATCATTCCTGTATATGTGGTAAATTTTGTGCATATTGTGTCTAATATTTATATTAAGCCAATGATATTTTATTCGGGTTAATTAGGCAATAATTCCAGCTTAACACCCGAATAATTCCATAAGTAACCTAATTAATCTTAATGATTAATTAGATTATTTATGGAATTATTTGGCTAATTAGTTTATAATTATTGAAGGAAATGAATTTCTTAGATTAAAATAGCTCATTAAAATAAGTATGTTATAGTATACTCCTTATGTATAGGAACGTTTTTTCTTTAATGAGTGGATCGTAAAAATGCAAAGATTCCTTCAATAGATTAGAGAGATTTGGCTAATTAAGTTTGTATAAATTACGGGAACAGTTTCCTCAAATCTCCTGAAGTTTTGCAACAATCTTCTCAGTGAAACGTTCCCAGCAATTTGATTTCATCCTGAGATAATATTCAGAATTTATACTGTGCAAATTTTTTTTTCAAGATAAAAAAGCTAATTTAAGCTAATTTTTCAGAATAGAAACTTAATTTTTTTTTTCTAAAAATTTCTAAACTACATAATGCAAAATTATTAAGAGAGAATGAGATAATAAGGTAAAAATTTTAAATTTTATTAATAATCAAAAATGTGCTACTGATATTATTCTATTTTTGTGTTTAAGTTATCAGACTTGTCTCCTTTGTATTCCATTTTTAATATTTTGTGGATTATTTCTAAGAGGTTATTGTGATCCAAGATATGAATAGTTACAGGTATATATTAAAATGACGTTTATTTGAATTATAATGAATGTCAGAAGATTTGTATTATGTGACTTTTGTTTTCACAATTTTATTGATATCGTATTGGCCTTTGATATTTATAAAATTTTGATATGTATCTCATATACGATAAAACTCTTGTTATAACGAAAGAATTTCTCATTAAAACAGTGATCTCGTTGTTTCCGTGCTCGTTATAAACGAGTTTAACTGTATTAATAGCTTTTCTATAAACTATGACATAATATTTTATTAAAACCCAACTTACAGATCATTTATTCTTATTTAATTTTACAAATTCATTGTAAATATAATTCACTTTCAAATTATACATCATTATGATTGGATTAGTTTTTATTTATTACTGATGTATATTAAGTATATTTTAGAATATTTATCATCTACGATGAACTAACATATGAATTCCAACTAAAGAAATCGGTAAACAAACTTCATCTAGTTTATAGTAACAGTTTATGTAAGATTGTTCCCTAAGGCTCATTTTCCGAAAAAAAAATCCTCTTATATAAATTTTTCTTATCTGAGAGACTTTAGAAAGTGTTGTTTCATTAAAAATAAGAAAATTTCTTATCCTTTCTTTAGAAAGTCCTCGAAAATAAGATATGCAGATATTTTTTTTTGTTAGGAAAACATTTTCTTTTATAGCCAAAATCGTTTCGCTTTCTTGATGATGTATTTTTAAATATTCTGCTTAAAAATATTTAAAAAAAAAATTAAATTATTCCTCTTGCTTATAGATTAACCCGCTTAGTGATTATAAATTAAACTAATTTAAATTAAATTACGAATTAAAGTAATTTACTACTTCAAATATATTCATTAAATTAAAATTAGTGTGTGTCTATCGATATCGAATTAGCATGTGAATTGTGCGAATATTAATTGCACCAAACTTAAATTCATTCTTATTATCATTTGTAAGCTTGTAACAGATTGTTTAACATCTTTATAATAAGTTCTGCAAAACAGCAAATGCGTTAAAATCATTAAAATAATAATAATAATAAACAAAATTACTGAAATTGTAATTATGTAAGCTTGTAACAGATTGTTTAACATCTTTATAATAAGTTCTGCAAAACAGCAAATGCGATTTTAAAATCATTAAAATAATAATAATAATAAACTAAATTACTGAAATTGTAATTGAAAAATCGATAATTTATAATTATTGTTTTTTTTAATTTTGAAATGAAGGTAAATTTTAAATTTAGATTATTGCAAATAACTCTATAAAGAGAGTAGTTTTTAATGCTGAAATTCTCATCATAAGATGTATTTTCAATAGAAAATATCATCACGACATACCAAATTTTTCTGCATATTTATGTTTATTTATTTATGCAAACACAGACATTTTGAATTACGATAGACTCTCGATTAACAGGGGTAATTTGGGAACTTATCTCCCAGATAATCCGCAAAACACTTGAAAATATTGAAATTGTGGATAATATGCATTTAATATTAAAATAAATAAATAAATTGCATACACACATATATTCAAATGCTCTATTATTTATTGAAAAACGTAACAAGAAATTTTTTTTATTTGCAGCAAGAAATTGTTGCAATATTTGTAATTTTAATTTAATTCTAATTTTGATTGCCAGTTGTCTAAGATATAATAAAAAAAAAAAAAAACGAATCTGGGACGTTTAAAAATGTTTCAGATATCGCATCTATGATAAAAAAAAAACATCGATTATTATGCCTCGCTTCACTTAATCAGCAACCCGGATAATCCAATTCTGGATAATCGAGAATGTACTACATTCCATGTGAAAATCATATACATGATTAAAAGATTTTATATACAATATATAAATGTTGTAGCAGAAGATTAATTCGTTTATCTGATTTTGTTTATCTCTGATTCAATTAATTACGTATATAATAATAATGTATATATATAATGATAAAGTTCAAATTATCTTTAGATTTATTATATTAAATACGAAAAGAAATTGATCGGTTTTCTAATTTTGATAAAAAATTCGCGAATTAATTTAAGATTTCATTAGAAAGATTCTTTATATTAAACAGTAAATGAATTTTGTAGTATACACAACTGTTGTAAATTTCAATTATTGCACAGTAATTATATATTCAGTAATAATTTTTGTAAAATAACGATGTGATGTATTTTTAATGTATATAATACTAAATGTGAAAAATAACAATTGTTCTGTGAAGATACATTCTTTATAAAATAATGTTTCGTTATGAAAAAGTTTTGCTAAGAAAAGGACTTCTGAAGAAAGGATTCTCTAGTACGAGGAATCTTTTCAGAGTCACTCAGATAATGTTACTTTGTAAGGAGGACTTTGCTTTTCTAAACAATGAACGCCATTGAAAAATCATCGAATGGGCCTATTCTAACTGAAAAGAAATTTATTTTATGGAGTCCTAAAAAATATTCGAAGCAATGTAGTTCAAAGAGAATATTAATTAAGAAAAGTAAGATCATCTTTAAAAGAAATGGAAAACCGATCTCATTAGAAAGAAAAGAATTTTTAAACATATAACATCCAATTTTTAATTTCGGAGAAATTTAAAAAGTACTTTCTTTGAAGAAAAATTTCCTTGAGGAAGCACATGAGGATTAAATCATCTCTATAAATGCTAGCATCTGTCCCATTAATAAATTTATGCTGCTATCATTCAATCAAAAATTGTAATCAGTCATTAATATCACTTAAGCTATAGGACATACCTAGAAAGTCATTTTATATTAGTATCTCTTAATTTTATGCTCTGATAGATGTAGATGCCAGGATTAAAATCAAGATTTAGTATAAATCTGCTAAGAAATACGATACAAGTCTATTTTTTCCTAGTTTTTTTCCCTCGTGTTTCTTGTTAGTTTCTAATTTGGCTTAATGATGATGAATGGAAACAAATTTGTACTTCATTATACAAACTTCATACTTTTGTAGATTATGCATTAATCTGCAAAAGTAAAAATCAATAATTTTTGAAAATTTATAACAAACAAAACATTACCAAGGATTCACATCTTAAAATAATTATGTTTCGGTAATTTTAAATTATTTAATATTAATTTATTAGAGATATTTTCCGATGTTTCATTAATCGTTAATCCGGAAATTGGGAAAGTCGTATTAAATGAATATGTGAAAATAATATAAAAATATTACTACGATAAAACCTATCAAACAGAAGATTAGATTATTAAAAAACAAAAAAAAAAATTCAATAAATTAGTAACTTAAAACAGCAAAATTCCATTTTTATTCTTCGAGACAATTAAATTATAAAATCTATACAGTTTTAGTTGAAAATATTTGCAATTTAAGCCAAAGAAAAATAAGGAATATGCAACGAGTTACGATACACGAATTAATCTTTTTCATATATATTTTTGATAATAATCATCTTAGATGTGAATATTGGGAGCTTGATTTGGAAGGAATTACGGACAAATGCGGAAATTAGTTCAAATTGTATTTTTTCTGCAAATAATTGCAATATTAGATATAAAAAATTACAATAAATTTGATTTAATTATAGTATTTATGATATAAATTTAGGCATCTAGTTCATATAGAGGTATTAATAATGTGTAGAACATTGATTATTGGCAACAGTTAATAACTAATAAAATCAACAAACTTTTTATGATTTTACTAAGTGTAATATAAGGAATTCTACTGGGTGATCAATTGTTACATAAAACTTTTCGTTTTCTTATAATTTACGTTGCTATTCTTATTGATTTCATTATTCTAATGCTATTACGTAGTGTTATGTAGTATAAAAATGTTAACAGGGAAAATAGTCAAAAATTTATTCCCTTCACTCCTTTAGCAGATGATCAAATTATTGAATCGAGTTTCTTTTGTACAAGCAATTTATATAAACATTCTAAACTTAATAAAATTCACAAGAAAAAAATATCGAGTCAATCATCAGAACTATTCATATTTAACTTTTTTCTCTTGAAGAGAGGAACCATATTTTTTTTAGTTTATTTTATTTAAATGCATTTCATGTAAATAGCTTTTATTAGAACGTAGAATATTTTAAAATGATATTTAAATAAAAATTTAACTGACTGAATGAGTTTCTATCATTCTTTTTGCTTTCTGAAAAAGTCATATTGAACTTTTAATATTTATATTGAATATTTTTGTACTGAATAGTATGTTTTATAATAAAAGTGTTAATTAATATTTAAAAAATACATAAAAATTTATAATTTTATCACGAAAACTGAATGAACTATATAATATATATAATTCAAAAATATTTATAATTATAAACTGACAACAGACACATATCATAGGAGTGAAAAAACTTAGTGACAGAACAAATCAAACCGTATTAAATAATTTTGCATATTTTACACGCCAAAATTGGTAAAATATCTGAAAATGTGAACTATATCCATAAATCCATAGTTTACATTAGATTAAAGTAAATATATTTTTATCTATCCTCGTTAAATTTCTTAATTTTATAAGAATTCAAATTTATGTAAAACAAAAAGAAACATTTGGAAACAATTTTTTTCTATGCAAAATTTATTTCTTTTTTTATACAAACTTGTCAAAATCGATAAAAATTTCCTAAACATTTTCTAACCTTTAAAATCATTTAAAATTAATTAAAATAACGAATTTTCTGCAATAAATTACTGTACAATACATGGAATCATCTAATTATATACTTCGTTGAGGATTTTTATTAAAAAAATCATTTAAAATTAATTAAAATAACGAATTTTCTGCAATAAATTACTGTACAATACATAGAATCATCTAATTATATACTTCGTTGAGGATTTTTATTAAAACTGTATTTCTAATTAATGCTGTAATCATTGTATATCAAAATTTTTGCTTTAGCTTTACTCAGAAATATAAAAAAAAAGCTATATTTAGAATTTGAATTCAAAAATGAATATAGCAGAAATTCAACTAAATTATAGAATTTGTTTCCCTATAAGTAATAAGTTATTCATAAGTTATAAGTCAAATGTCCATTTTAATATCAGCTTGAAACATTTAGGCAGATGATTAACGTTTTTATAAATCGAACTGGTAAATTTTAAATCGAAAATCGAAGAATATTTGCCAAAAAAGAGTAAAATTCCTATCGAATTTTTCATTTTATGATACTTCAAGTTTAAGATGGATTCAATTTTCTATTAAATTGACTAGTTTTAATAACTTCAGAAAATATTGGAAAATAGATTTTAAAGTTTTCTGATAAAAATCGAATTTGCTAATATAATTGATTATAAATCAATAGATAGGAAAATCTAAAAAAAAGGAAAAAATAAAAAATAAAATTCCGAATTTAAAATGTTTTTTCAAATGTACTTTAGATTTGATAAAACTTTTTGAAATTTATTGTACAGTACTGTAAAAGTTTTGATTAATTAACAGTCAAAAATCCATAATAAAAGATGTCGTCAGTCTATAGTAGACATAAGTCTCCACAAAACGTGATTGGGACCTTGAAATTTCGGCGAAAGGTTCAGATAACCGGTGAGCATAGCAGTTTAAACATAATAAAAATTCGCACAGATTTGGTATTTTAATGTAACAACGAAAAATACGTATTTAATTCTTCAATCTTTGATCGAATTTGCGTATTGGTTAATCCTTTGATTTCCAGAGAAGAAACAGAACACTAAATGTGACGTCATCGGATATGCGAAACATGATGTCAACCAGTATATAACAATGCAGCGTCATGTTGATAAACATGTGTTATCAAGCCTGTGATGTCTCGTTGACATAGAGCGACGTACTAATGGATACTACAATGATGTAATAATATAGCGCAACAATGACGTAACAATGTCTGATATCAAAGATATGTTCGATACGGCACTGCTATGACGTAATAATGGATTTAATTGTCCATATAAAGAAATAAAAGAAAATTACATGCCAGAAAAACTCGAACAGCACCAGGCGCACTAGCTAGTACCGCATTTAATAAGATAATATTTTAGATAAAGTTTAAAATGTCGTTATAAATAATGTACAAGATATCAAAATACAAGTTCTGTTCGCTTTAAAATATAGCAACGAATTCTTAAAATCTAATGAACTGAATTTAAAATTGATCCGTAAGTAACCTCGAATACATCGAAATAAAATTGCAAAGTGTAATGATCAATGCTTTTGATATTCTGTGTTTTGATCTTTGTTGTGATTTGTTTACTAAACTAATTTTAATATTTGAATATTGATGAATAAGATTTCTCTCTTTGTCTTTTGTTGTTTAATTTCGTCTGATGCAATAAAATCGTATGCATTTCTAGCAATGTAATTTATGTTGTGTTTGTATCTATAAATTTTATCCTTCTGTCTGGGAGATAAATAGAATTTGTATTATAATTCAGAGAATAAGTCTAGACTGTATAAATAATGTAAGAAATAAAATACAAATTAAATTATATATATAATGGAATAAATCTTAGTCTTCTTATTAATTTTTATTAAATTTTTAATATTTTGTATATTAAAATTTTAAAAAAATATAAAAATTATTAATTTTTTTTTAAAAATTATTAAATTTTTAATATTTTGTATATTAAATATGAATATTGACGATTCCTCATTATTATTATTAGTTTTTTTTTTTAATTTAAGAATTTTAGAATGGACGTGTTTAATATTTTATTACTACTGTCAAATTTTATTACTGTGGTCAGTAATAATAAAAATCTAAAATTTTATTTATAAAATTAAAAATGTATATGATTAACAGAACAATAAAATATAAAAATGGACAAAACATTGATAATAAAAATTCACCAATTGTTCTCAGATCGTACTACTTAATTGCTACAATTTAAATTTAATAATTTTGATATGTATATCACAGAGTTACTAACTTAAATTATATTTATAAAAAAAAATCATTCAAAAATTTTGTTGTTTGGTTTCATCATTATCGTCCAAAAAGAACAAAATATAAAAAAATTCTTTCTTTAATTAATAAACTTGCTCATCAAAGTGAAATATGAGATAATTTAGTTTACTAAAACTTAAAATTCTTAATTACAAAAGAATAAAGTTGATTATTTTGTTTGATTTTTTTTTTATAAATCTAATTATTTGCATAAATATTTATTTATTCAAGGAAACTTTTTAATTTAATGGTTAAATTTTTTTATTTCATGGTATAACAGTTATGAACAACATTCATATTTGATAAATTTACAAAAATGTAATTAAAAAGTAATCTATTGAAAACATATTTGTGTAAAATCATAAAACATTTCCTTTAATTATCCTATAACTATACTGAATATTTAATAAAATTTTGTTTAAATTCCTATTAATATTAAAGATGTTAAGACATTTTTATTTTCATTTTATTGTTTTTTTTTTTGCAAGTTATTAATTTTCATTCATTCCATCAATTCATTTATTTTTCAATGAATTAAATAATTAAATTGATTAAATGCGAATTTATTTTCCCAATCTTTACAATAAAATATTTCCAATTTTCAAAAACAAATAAATAAATGAAAAATTAAGGTAGCATTTATTAAAAATATGATCAATTAGTACTCTTAACATTCTGCATTAATCATAGTTGATTAAATAATCTTTAAATATCTTATAATTAATAAATCAAAAAAATTTGTTAATGAAAAATATTCAAACTTTTATGAAATTATCATCAATATATAAACTTTCTTATTTTCGAATTGTTAAAACAAAATTGTTTAAATAACATTAAGTGTTGTAACTTTTTTATATTTTATTGTTTTTTTTTTTGCAAGTTATTAATTTTCATTCATTCCATCAATTCATTTATTTTTCAATGAATTAAATAATTAAATTGATTAAATGCGAATTTATTTTCCCAATGATTCATCTTTACAATAAAATATTTCCAATTTTCAAAAACAGATAAATAAATGAAAAATTAAGGTAGTATTTATTAAAAATATGATCAATTCTAGTACTCTTAACATTCTGCATTAATCATAGTTGATTAAATAATCTTTAAATATCTTATAATTAATAAATCAAAAAAAAATTGTTAATGAAAATTGTTAAAACAAAATTGTTTAAATAACATTTAAGTGTTGTAACTTTTTTATTTTTTTTTTTTATAAATTTTTAGGTACATCGTATTGTTTTTCAGTAATATACTGCGAATGAAATCGTTATTCAGTATTTTTGAATATTAAACTTAAAATTATTGGTAAGATCTTACTTTGACAGCCTCGCATTTTCGCGGCGCCGCGCGCGCATATTAAATGATATTATTGTATGATTATATTATCATAAGATCATATAATATCTTTCATATGAATGAAGTAGATGTTAATATCATTCACATGTATATTAAAATCTACGTTATCGAGCACGAAAAATACGATTGGAATTAAAGCGCGCCATAACGCGACTTGTTATGCATAGACGCGTCGCGCTAGAATCAGACGCGAAAACGTGAGGCATTCAGCGTAGAATCCTACCAAATTATTCATATGACTGTTTAACAAATATATTATTATGAGTATATTGTTGAATAACAATACAATATATTCAACAATTTTTCATAAATAGAAAGATTACAGCATTTTTACAGGAAATCTTTTAATTATTAAAACCCTTCTTACTGATAAATCAAGAGTTATTTAAATAACTAGACGTTAAATAATTTATTTTCGAATAAAACTAAATGAATTAATGTTAACGATGCTAATATATTGCCTGTTAGTCGATGTTATTGATTGAATCGAATTACTAAAGTAATTAACTTCATTAGTGTCGTAACTGAAGACTTTCAACCAGAGAAGTTTTAATACTATCCATTACACAAATATTTTGAAAACCCTGTTGTATACAAACTGAAACAATCAATTAACTGGTTAACTGCTTCTATCAACTACCCGATAAGACAAGAGATAATTTTGTTTAGAATACTTATTGAGACGACGTTCAAATTTTCATATTCGGATAAAAATTTTATCCAAATTTCAACGAACGCAATCAAAAATTATGCGATTTTAATCAATGGTTTATAAATTGTTAAAAATAACGTTATTTTATTTAAAATAAAAAATAAAAATTGGATTGATTTTAATGAAATATTATATTTAATGGATTCTATTAAGAGTTTTAGCCGAATAAAATGGAATTTATTGTATTCGTACTATTTTTGATGCAACATAAAGCCATCATTGTTTATTAAATATTAAAATAATGAGTTTAGATAGCGTACTATTTATATTTTTATTTTAAATAACCCATAACATTATTATTATTTTTTTTTTTATATATTTTTATATCATCAGCAGTTTAGCTATACAAAATACACTACTATCTGTTTCTTAAGAACATCTGAAATAATTTTTTTAGAAAGTTTTGTTTGATTTTCTAACAATAAGCGAAAGATTAATTACATTTATAAATTATAATTAAATCTTTTCGTCGAACTGAATCTTTATGTTCTTGTCACATCCAAGAATTTTTAATACAGTACAAGCTATCTTGGCATTGATAATTTCAAAGTAATAATTTTATTGAACTAAAATGTAAGTCAGAATTATTAAAATTAGTTCTACAACAATTTTACAATAAAATATTTAATTGAATTTCAATATTTATTATAATTTTGTTTTGAACGTAAAGAAATTAATTAAAAACTTCGAAATTTGGGTTACCTTTTCCTTTGCGCATATTTTTTAAAAATACAATATCGTTATATAATAAGTGTTTTTTTTTTCGTAAAAATACACAAAATTATTTTCCAATTGCTTCTTTTCAATTTTATACAATATTTGATAATTCACAATAAAAATTTATTTATATGTGGGTTTTTAATGATACCAATCAAGTCATTGCAGTAAAAAAATACAAAACAACTATAGTATATGCAATCAGTTTTTAATATAAAAAATGAAAAAATATTCTGTCTAGTTATGTAAAATTTTAAATAATTTTAGTTTTTAAAATTTTAATTAATTTTAGTATTATAAAATCATTATAAAACTAAAATTATAAAAAAAATAATTTATTATAAATAAAATTTAATAATATAATATATTTATAAATATTAAATATTATAAAACTAAAATTATTTAAAATTTTACATAATTAGACAGAATATTTTTTCATTTTTTTTTTTATATTAAAAACTGATTGCATATACTATAATTGTTTTGTATTTTTTTACAAAAAATAATCATTTTTCCTTCTGTACTATTTACTAACTGCCTGTTCACTAAAAAAAAAAAAAATATTTCAAAAATAAAACATCTGCAATATTTTGAGATAATTTTTAATGAATTGTTGCTCATTATCCAAAGTATATGCCCATTAATTTTGAAGTTCTTACATAATTCTCATTACAAGCTGATAACGCTTCGAAATTTAAAAAAAAAAAAAAAATCGATTTTTTCGAAACTATTTGTTAAGAATTAAAAATTTTTATTTCTGTAAAAATATGTCTAACTTTACTTTTCATTGATTAAAAACTATTAACCTACATTTTAAATATATAATAAGATTTAATTTTGTTTCATTTTAAGTTTAAAATTTTTTTCCATAGCGTATAATTTTCATACTAAAAACTGCATTGATCTCGAAACTATCTAATCTTTTATATTGTGTCATCAATTAAAACACTGAAAAAAAAATTAAATTTTAAATAAAATAACAAATAAAGGAATTGTACCTTCATCAAAAATGCATAAGGACAAATATATCTTTTAATATAGATAATTTACTTAGCGCAACCCCATTCAATTTTTAACCAAAGCTTCGAGAAAGCGACTCCCACTCAACTATTTTTTTTTTTATTTTCCTTTAAAAATTTACGATTTTAATTCAATTAGAATCATTCGAACAGTGCTAAATATTTTAGTAAAATAAACGGATTCAATAATTTAATTTTTTTCCATACAGAGTGATTAAAAATAAGTAACAATTAACAAAATCAAAATATATTATTGTCGTCATAATATAAACATTATTATATCAGCATTAAATTTTTGAAATGCAAGATATATCGAGTTTCAGCTTCTCAGTAGGATTCGCGAAATGTCATTTCTCAAAATTGTTTGGAGAATTAATGCTGATTCTACTGATATTACTCCTCTGAGGAGTTCCGTAGAGGATAAAAAATAAGCGTGTAATTTAAAAAAAAAAATCCGTAGCTTTAAAAACATAAACATCTTCTCTTTTAAAGCTTAACTGTTTAGGCAAGAAACGAATAACCGAAACTATAACAGTATTACTTAATAAAATAATGTTTTAAGAAACAACCGGCATACGTTTGATGTTTTGATAAATAAAGAATTTTTTCGAATTTCTATTTTCTTACGTTTAAATTGAGAATTCGAACAAAAGATAACTTATATAGTTTCTTTCGAATAGGTATGCTTTGTAATTTAATGGATATATATACTTATTATACTGAAATAAAAGTTATAAAACAAAGATATAAACTTTAAAAAAAATTGGCGATCTCGATTTAAATTTCATCGGAATTGTTTAAGCGCTAAAAAAGAATATTAAATTGTGTATAGAAGATATTTTCTCTTGATTTATATTCCCATCGGTTCCCTTAGGTTCAAACTGTGCAATTTCTTTGAAACTTTAAAAATGATATCTGACACAATAAAAATTGCTTACTTTCTTCTTATTTTGTTATGACAAGAAATAAAATTAGTTTTTCTTTTTCTAATAATATCAAATATTGCCTTTAAATTTTCAACTGAGCCATTTTAAAACTAAATTTTGTTTTATATTTCAAGAAAAGCAGTTAGTGATGTTTTATTATTAAAAACCATTGAAGTCGTTAAAGGATAATAAAAATGTAAGAATTAACAGAAATTAATTATTTGCCAAAATTTACAAATTTTATTTTGTTAAGAATTAGCATTCTATAAATAATAATTTAATACAGTATTTGATTATTAAAATTTGATTTACATATCTGCATTTTGTTTAACAACAATAATAAATGTTTGAACCAAGTATATCTATGCATAGAAAAAGCTAGGTTAATTTATGTCTTTGCAACTTAACATCAATTGCTGCTGTTTTATATCTTCCTCTATGTAGGTTAAATAAAACATGATAAAAAAGTATGAGATGTGATGACGAATGAAAAAAAAAATCGTTTTTATTTTTGAGAAAAGAAAATTTTTTAAGAAAGAATTTCAATTTTTTTCAAAAATATTCATTTCATAGTATGGAAGCTTTTAATTTGATGTGAAAGAAAGGCTTTTGAAACTCGGCAGTATAATTTTTAAATCTATTCCAGTTTTATGTATTTGAATTCAAATGGGAGACATTTTGGAAAGTTGCCATGGACTGAAGTTCAAGTCTTCAGTCCATGCTCAGACAGCTTGGCTCCTTTAAGAGATTATTGACTTCCTTGTTGACATCATGCCAACCTCGTATCTATTGCTAAATGTATCTATTGTTTTAACGATGATCAGACCGTCCATTAATTTCTTTATAAATATTTTTAAAAACTGAACTGTACGTGATATCGAAACATGTACAATAGTTTTGAAATATTTATAGTTCTACAGATTTTTTTAGTTTTTAATATTCACTATTAAAACTGGAAAATAATTAATTAAAATCCAATTTATTTACTTTTTTAATATAATCTTCAGGAGAAAATAAAATATGAAAATTTTAAATTATTCCTAGATTTTTTAAGGTTTAATTTTTGTATAAAGGACTTATGTATATAAATATTAATTAATAAGACATTTTGATTGTGATTAATTGTTAAATATTATTCCGATCGTTTGTCATATTTATGTCCACTGTTAAAAATCATTATTTTATTTTAAAATTCCTTAAAGTCATCCATAAAATCCAATAAATACAAATTTTATGATAGGCAAAAAAATGCGAAAATTATCTGTTTATATTTTCGTTTCTTAACAAAATAACTATAAATAAAGAGAAAAAAAATTAGAATTTATTCTTAAAATAAGTAAACTGATATAAAATTAAACTCATACAACCAACATAATTATACTCGTATTAATATAATGCATAAATATTAACTTAGTAGGCCTACTATATGCATCTAACGATACATAATTAATATAATTCCAAAATTGTCGATGATACAATATAATTACTAATTACAGATAAATCGATGTTAAGCTGCTGCATTTATTATTCCAAACATATCCTTAACAACTTAACAATATTCTATTAATACCATATATCAAACTTATTCATGTATAATTATAACTAACATTAATGATTTTACTTTATGCTCAAAATATAATCTCATAAGTATAAAATTAAATTTATTTACTGTTTAGGGAGTTATTAACTATACAATTGATTTAACGCAATAAAAAATTGAATTATTTATATAAATTTAAAAATTTTATAGCCTATTTTTGAACTATATATAGTATAATATTAAGAATTTATATTGTACCTAATTTTAGATATAGAATCTATATACTTCAGTTGATACGGTATAAAGAATTTATTGACTGCATTTCAAGTTTCAAATACAATATGTTATATTGATTGTTTGGCTATAACTTATAAAAAAAACTTACTGCTGTGTATATTTTATTTTCTAAAAATTTTAAATAATATATTTAATTGCTGTTTAGCTTTCTTATCGAAAGGAAATGTGAGATTACTAATATTGCAATAAAATAAAATTAATTTTACATTTATATATGCAAAAGAAATTCCATTTTTCTCTTCTAATTAAAAAAATATGATGTTAACTCAGATTAGAATCATGTTTATAAAAATACGATATGTAAAAATGAATGTTTTCTGTATTTTTAAACCACGAATAAACATGCTTTCGAATTAAAAATAAATTCTCTGATATGCGTTAAAAATATTTTCTTAAAATTTTAATTAATTTACGAATGAGTTAATTTTAGTTATGTGATTTATATTCTTCAAAATAATGGTTTGTAACCATGTTACGTTTAATGCAATTAAATCTTAAATATTTAGGAATATTGTGCATTAGATTATGCTTAGACTATATATCAGGGGTGGCCAAATTTCATATCACTACGAGCCACATAGGAAAATCTCAAATACTTGAGAGCCACAATCATTTTCTTTCTGGATCAATGAAAACCACATCAGTTTTTCGGTGTTTCAAAATGGTTTATTATATGGAATCCATTGTTTATATATTTCACATGCATTTATCTACTTTTTCCAATAGATAAACAAATTATAAATATATTATTTTTTTAACTTAAAATAGATATTTGTTTCATATTAACTATTGACTTTCATGGTATGGAGCCACATTGAAGGTACCAAAGATGGGTAGTTTGGCCGTCTGTGGTATATACGATGATGTATAAAGATTTGCTTCTTCACTTTTTTAAAAATTGTTTTTGTTTTTGTTTAAACCAAGTCTCAAAAATAAAAACAATTTGCGTTACTAAATTGAGAAACTACGCTGTTGCAGGCTAGTTATATATTAGTTGCGTGTACAGTATTTCTTATTGAAAGACAGTCGTTGAAAAATATAGTTCTGCCTTAATAAATCAACAATGGTGATCATTTTTCAATTTTTTTTTTTCCAATTTATTTCGGATAAAACAATCTCAATGAATTAAAAATAGAATTATTTTATGCATGGCATTCTACCAGATTTTGCAAGCAGCATTTTAAAATATTTTTTAAAAATATAAAAAACGTTATATATTTGCTTCAGAATATAATATAATTTTAAAATTTTGCGAAAGGAATGGCATTTTTTTTTTCTTTTCTAATTATATAATTAAAACTTAAAAAGCAAATCATAGACAATTAAAAAATTATTAATAAGAATAAAATATTAAAACTTATGAAATATTGCAAGAAACATGCTGAAAATCAAGCTTATACTGTTGTTTTCATGTAATTTTATGCAATTCATCAGCAATGAGAATGTACACAAGCAAAAATCTAGTATTAATAAATACGTTGAACAAGATTTATTGTCTTTTAATTATTCTATTAATCTATTGTAAACAGATTAATAATCGATTGTTACTAATCTACTTGTCGATTTTACTTTTGTTGCTTTAGTTCTTCTCCTAGGATTTTGACATTAATAGATATTCATATAATTCGTATTGAAGTAAATGTTCACTATAAATTAAAAATTCGTTATTTTATACAAGTTGCATGGAAAAAATAAATTTAGAGCAAATATGATTGACTTAATAGAGATTTTATTCGCATGATTTCCATTAATGCCAATTCATTCTTCACTAAACCAAAATGTATCATTGTATCCGTATAAGCCGACAGTATATCCTCTACCTTAAATACAAGATTAACTTCTGACTTTGCATAAATTAGGACGAGATGAGAATTTATATGAAGTTACAGCCTGAAGTCATTGAATGGAATAAACAACATAATGAAGTTAACATTTGTATAAAATGTTCCTGAAATCAGAAACGTAGCATGACCTGAGGCTTGTTTGCAATGGTTTCCGAATAGTATTCAATCACGTTCTAATGTTGCACACTATCCATTCATACTTTGAATGGGAAACGAATCTTTCATTATCAATAAAAGTCACAAGATTTTCAAAATTATTTTAAAAAAAATTATCAATAAGTAAGATGACGATTGTAAAATCTCCAGATGTTTACTAAGATCCTTTTTTTGAAAATTTAATTCTTCGTAACAGAAAAGCTTATTTTTTAAATGATCAACAAGAAAACAAAGTTGAAACTCGATTTTATTATACAGAAACAATTGTTTTTTTTTTTGTTTTGTTTTAAAATTCTTTCAGATGAATAATGTAAGGTGAACAGAGACAAACCTAAGTATAGTCTGCTGCCTAAGAGAAATGATCATTATTTTCCGGTGATCAACATTTGCTCGCTCAACATCCCTCTCACGACAGTATAAACTGAAAATATAACGAAAACATAAATCACTTGATGAAACATAAAACTTTTGATTTTTTTGCGATTTTTATAATTTAAATACTTATACTGTATATAAAACCTTATAACTGTTGTTTGATATTTATATTATTATTTTCTTTTAATGTAAAAATAATTAAACGGTTTTAAAATAATCGTCAAGCACTACTATACTTGACGACAGCATCAGAAGTCACTATTGAATCTATGGGAGCGGCGTATTACCAACTTTTGTGACGGTATTAATGCGCACGGAACAGTCGATTTCTATGTAAAAGGTAACAGCATCAGTAAGAATGGTGTTTATTTTTATGTAATTGTGCCTCTGAGTTTTCAGTTTCGAATAAGCATTTTAATATAACTTAGTTCGTTTGATGGCTAAATATACAGCTTTTCGAGAACGACTTAAAATTACAACTCTCCGCCATTTTAGAACAGTTAGAATCGATTGGAATGCGCAGATAATTTACTACATGTTAATATCGTAATTTTATTCGAAGCTTATAGCTTATTTGCCAAAATTATCATTATGTTACGCAATTTACTGTATCATCGCGAATAATTTAGTGGATTATTGATATAAATGAACTTCGGCTCTCCCATAGACTCAATACTGACTTCCGATGCTGTCGTCAATTTTTTTAATAGTAAACAGTGTTGATGATTACAGTAATTTTTTTTTATATTGATTATTATAGCAAGTATATCTGAAAATATTTTAAAATTTAATTATTATATTATTAATTTATTAATTATACTGTGAGATAAATACATTTACAAGTATTTAAGAATATGAATATTATTTTTCTATTAATATTATCACTTTTAAAATAATAATCTTAAAAATTAAGATTTATGCTAATAATTTAAAAATGAAAGCAGACTTATAAATAATTTCAAAATTTCTATTATCTTAATATAATCTACTCAAACATATGTATAATGATCATCATCATAAAATCTAGATTTATGAGTTATAATTATAGAATGAATGCTGCTATTAATATAGAGTGAGCAGCCATTAATTATATAAACTACTCTAATATCTAGACTTACTAATTGAAGTGAGTGTCGTAGTTATTATTAATTGCTTGTAAATATAACTTAAAATCCATTTAATTTACAGTTACAATTTATGTTTTTTTTTTTTTTTTTCTTTTTCTTATTTGAAAAAGTCGGGATGCAAAAAAGTTCGGATTTTAAAGAAAACTTTTTAGTTTGTTTGCTTGATTACGAAATGCAAAACTCTCTATTTTAGACACTAAATAAAGTCGGAAAAGTTTCGTTTTAGTTTACGATTTAAGCAGATTTACTCAGAAAATAACAGAAGCTCTTGGCACTAATCTGAGTATTATATCTAATGGAAGTGGAGTCAATCTTAAATTACCTTTTGTTTCATCCGTTAAGGATATAAAGTGCTCAACTCGCTACTTTCTATGTGAGGTTTCGGATTGTTGCCTTCTAAATTTGATCATAAAATCCTCGTAGTTTATAATTACTAAATAAAGTAATTAAACGTTCATTTGGTTACTAATAAACTAAACGTTTTATCCGAGTTATATTCATTTAAACAAACGTTGCAATAACTGTTCCATTCTGCTAATTAGAAAGTAGTATTTTATAGAATAATTTTGATTTTTTTTTTGTTTTAATAAATTTTACATAGTTTGATTATCGTAAATAATTTGCTTCCTAATAATATTAACAAAATTCTCGAAAGTATTGATGAAATTAATCGAACCTAGCAACTTCTGTAAACAGGAATTCACTACTGTTGTAAAGAATTCTTTTACTGAAGCTTGATCAGTCGACAAACTTCTATCGATTTCCGATTTTCACTGTGTAATCACGTGATTTTTCCAACCAATCAATTGATACAAGATCGTAATAGGAATCGATTATGAATCGAATGACAAAAATAGAATCGGTTTTTTTCTCCTCTCTGTACTTAATTTCTTTAAATTCTCGAATATCATTCGATTAATTAATATGCATTAAATAATTTTAAAGTTGCAATTTTTAATTTTCGTAAATTTATTTTTATTTTTTTTTTCAGTCATGTTACAGATAAACCAGTAGCGAAAAAAAGCCTCCTTTACTCAGAGCCAAGACATTACCTGCGATTATCACACCTAGTCTCAATATAATTCAGGCACAACTAGAGGCTAATAGCGTAGTTACTAATTTACCAGGTAAGTTAATTTTTATTAATCTTCTGGGATTGTTTTATAATACTAACTTCCGCTAATTTTGGCATTTTAATAACGGTAAAGATAATTATCATATCCACCATTTCGCGTGATTGTATTAATACTTTTAAGATAATTTTCCATAATTTTGTAACATCTCGTAGTAAACACATCGAAGAGAATTACTCATCAGACTGGATAATTCTCTTCTTTTCATTACTTTCATCTCGCTGAAGTTTAATCAGTACAGAAAATTAGAGAAATTTGTTACCTTGTCAAGAACGTCTTGAAACGTGATCTGCTACATTACTGACCTAATTCGGTAAAATCTATATCTTTCCTATACTATTATCGAAATAAAATTATCATGATAAATTTAATACAAAACATATTATTATGCACATTAAACTAAAGCACTTGATGTGGAGAAACAAATTATCCTACAAATTTCCAAAATAACAAAACATTTGCAAACCTAAATAATGTTTGAATAATTTTTTTGCAATCAATATTTTCCATATTTCTACAATATTTTTTGTGGAAACAATTTTTTTTTTCTTTAACAAACTTTCGATAAATTTATAAAATTAATATTTTTACTATGAGAATTGTTTAATTATCGATTGTTTGAATTATTTCTTACTTTATCAAACATGATTGCAACTCATTCTTCTTTTCTTTAATACATTTTAAGCAAAATATCGAATTTCTTATTTTTGAAAAACATTTTTTTTTATTCTTCGAGTTTTCTAATCTAGCTGAAAATCTGTATTTAGACTATCACACGAAATATAAACCAGGGCATTCATTTTTTCCAACCATATTAATTATATTGCTCATATATTCGATCATTTTCAATATTAAAATACATAAAAAAATATATACTTCTTCAGTAATACTTCTTCCAGTATAGGAATATAACAGAAAATCGATTTATTCGAATAATCGGTGCATATTAGAAACTAATTTGTAAGAAAAATGCAATCTAACAGATACTTTTGTTTGACCTCTGACATTTTATCCATGAGTGCCTTTCTCGGAGGGAAATTCTAACGTCCTCTCTACACCGAATACTTCAATCGATTTGTATGAACAATACTTCATTGAAATCAGAGTTGGTCACATTTTAAGTTTCTTTTTACTCTTTCGCGCTTTTAACTTTCAGTTCGTGTTCAGATTACATTGTTGTAATCTGGTTATCATAATAATAATAAATTGCTTAACTTCAACTTCTTTCTAAGTTAATAAAATAAATTGTTAACAGTATATTTCGTTTACTGTTTTATCGACATGTTTAAAAAAACTGTCAGATAATGTCGTTCAACGGGAACAGTTTCTATTGTAAGTTTTTATGTTATATAAATTATTCCATTGATAAAATGTAATTCTTTTGATGAATGGTAGACATAATAATCAATCCAATTTTTCGGTTCGTTCTCATTCCGTGAAGTTTGGTCGTTTTTCTTCATCCGGTGTAGTATATCGGACATACCGATCACCGATTTCTTCCACATCCACAACTATGACTACGCCTCAAGCCAGTTAGCAGAATGAACACAATAGATTTTATTTCGTCTAAAACTCACAAAATAAGATTTAAACCAAAAATTTCATATAACTAATTTTTTACTGGATTTATCACATTTATGTTTACGAAAAGTATTTCGTATTTCGGTAATAAAAATCCAATTCCTATTCGTTTTTGTTAGAACGTCTTCAGAGAGATAATAAAAAAACCGATGACTTATGTTAGTTATGAGCATCAGATTAGAAAATCGACAGTCATTTTTTTGAGTCATATAAATTTCATTAAATTTTTAATGATTAAAATTCGCCAAATTAATGTTATTTTATGGATGGAAATACTAATATCGTGTCAAAACATTTCTATAGCATATTTCAATATTTGTGATAATAAATCAGCTTTTATATATATATTATTATTATTATTTCTATTATTTGTGATATTATTTGAGCCATTTAAAATAATAGTTTAAGTAGCGAAATTTTCAATTTATTTTTCACATAATATGCACTCACAACAAATTAATAACGAATCGGAAATCAATCAGCAGTTGCTTTGGATTTGATCCAATTGATAACATAAAAATGGTGTCAATGAATAATCCAATACTGATTAGCTTCTCATGGCATCATCTAGTGAATCAGAAGAATAGAAATTAGAGTAGATCTATAATATACAGTAATATATCTCTCTGAACAAGATATCGATATTTTTGTAAATTAATCACATAATATTTAAAGACATTTTTATTTTTAGGATTTTGTACTGTATATATTTTTATATTAGTTCCTTACTACATTAAATATAAAAATTTATTATAACTGAAACTGTTTACAGAATAACATGAGAAAGCTTCTGCAATTTTGAATAATTTAATGTTTTTAAATTCCTGAAATTAAAAAAAAATAAAGAAAAGTATCATTGAGAAAACATTCGATCTGTTTAGAATGCTGTGTAGAATAAATTGTAAAATTAAATTTTTTTTTTATTTCTCTTGACATCTTTTGAATATTTTAATCATAAAGAAAATGCTGTAGAAACTACTTACTGTTTGTCTTATGTTTTTAATTAAGTTAAAAAAAACTTTGAATAATTTCTAAAGGCAAAAAGCAATCACATTAATTATTATAAACAAAACATATAAATAAAAATTAGTAAAATTTTTCTATAGGCTTATATTGCATATAGTTTCTATGCATAAAATTTGCATGGTGATAATAATAATCATCATCTTGTAAACTAGATTCATTATACAGTAACATAACAATAATGCTCAAACAATAAATAATTTATCTGTGGAAAAATAGCGAATTTTGATATAACAATATTCATAAAACAATAAATGAATTATGGCATAATCTAATGGAAAATTCTGAGAAAATAATGGGTTCTTCTAAGACATAACAATAGTAGGAATCATAATAGTGTTTGTTCCAATAACAATAAATTATGACGTAACAACAGTCCTGTATAACAATGCCTTATGAAACAATAATGGATAGTAGTATATAATTTAAAAATTTGAATTGCTGAATATGCTACATTTTGACTTAACGATATATTGTCTACTGAAAACATTTTTTAAATAATTCAGATCATTAAAAGGGTTTTAATGCAGAAGAATTATCGTAATTATTGGTTAAACTAATGTATTATGATATTCAATTCGTGCTTTTCGCTATAATAATATTTAATTTAATAATAGTAAGATAGAACGTTGGCGCGAAGTACGTTATGTAATTGATAGATAGCGCTATAATCCTGCATCAAGTACTGTACATGGTATCATGCTGAGGGTAATGCCACGACGATGATGATGGGAGGACTCTATAACTCAAAGAAATAGCTGTTTTATTTCATATTATATAACAAAAAAGTGGAATATACACCACGATTAATAATCAATCAGCCATTCTTCGTACAACCAGTTATTTTGTCTATTGGATTTATTCTTGTATTATCATTTGAAAAAAATTGTAAACATGAATTTATAAAATTTGTTTTCGGAGAAAAAAATTACTTATTTTTTTATTCCATCTATTGATATGTCTATTCAAAAAATATCTGTTAAATAAATAAAATTTATAAAACTTATAATTTTCTAAATCGAGATATGAACTATTGATTACCGAGGTCGAAAAACGTTCTACTACAATTTTTGGAAACTAAATTGTTTAATCTTACCGATTCGCATAGTGGAATAGCCTTCTAGCCCAGGGTGACCATACCAGAAAAGGATTTCTGACTTGCATCGCTTATTCCGCTGTAAATATCATACTCATAATTATCAATATTCAAAATTTAAAAAATGATATTACGGCGTGATGATAATGATATTATCTATTTACTGAATTCGTAACTAGAAAGTCTGCCTGGATTGAAATAGTGATCAGCGGTTAATCTTTTCAGTTCAGAGCGCTATAATCGACCCATCTCATTCGTATACCTCACCCTTATTTTTAGTCATAACGGATGCGTCCATTTTTAACTTCCATTATGCACGTTCGAACTGACAGACTTTATAACCGATCAACTTCCGGTAAGCTCAGCCCCTGCGAAGCAGGTGACAAACTTTTTGGAACGAACTGTACGTTAGGAATCCTAATGCAATAAAAATCTAAAAATCAGTGTAAAATAGGATAAAAATTTAAGACAATCAATAAATGAAAATTGTGATTTGATAATTATTAAGTCTACAAAAGAAATTTTCCACTAATTCAGTATTATAATAAATTATAATTTTAATAAAACGTTATACAGTAGTATATAATAGATTAGTATATTGTGAAGCAGGCTTAAAATGTTGATAAAAATATCTATAAAATGAAATTAGAATAAAATGTTATAAAATAAAAACAAAATTAATTACTATATCTAAAATTATTTAGTTTTACAACTACTAAAAACAGAATTTCTTTTTTTAACAAGCGCAGTAACAAAAGTATTAATCTATAAATGAATATTTCTGATACCATTTTACGCACCTTCCACACAAATTCGAATCAGATTCAAAGCAACATTTGTTGATTTATTTGAGTTTTTATAATTTATTCTAAACACAAATTGCATATATTTTAAGATAAATAGTATGTGAGCAAACTTTGTGAGTTTAAACTTTCTTCTATCTATAATATGAAACTTAATATGTCTATTGTTATAATCATATTATTCTCTCTTCTACAGAAATATTTATATGCTTTCAGTGAGTTTAAACTCTGAGAAGAATAACAGTAACTATAAATTGCTATATAATTAAAAGAGACAAGAAAACAAGGAAATATGTTATGGTTTCAAATATTCTTGACTTTCATTGACTTTATATCCACTAGACTGCTTTATCATTTACTGTGACGATTAATGTAGGCCTATATAAATTGAAAATTTACTCATGAAAAAGTGAAATAAACTCTTCGAAACAAACTTGCAATTAATAGAATTATTAAATTAGGCATTCATAAGCAAAATACTTTCCTTCATCGATTTATAGATATAAATTATATTATTTTTATATTATAACAGAAAAAGTCATTAAAAATAAACCGATTAGAATTTATTTTTAATAAGATATTACATACATTTTTATTTTCTACAAAAATGTTTTTTTCTTCTGAATACTTCTTAATAGACATAAAACATTTAGTATACAATTTCTTATGTGATGTAAAAGTAAATACGTTAATGTTTTTGTAATGCTATAGAGAAAATTAGCAATCAAACCGTCTTAAATGTTTTATCTTCAACCTAAAATTATTCTTGTCGCTATCTGTAAGAATATCAGTGTTAAATAATTTATTTCTTGGAGAACACGTGGTAATTTGATCTCACGAAAACAATTTCTATTATATTCAGTTATCATATCATTTTCTGTGAGCAATTTATTTTCTATCCATTTTCTTGTCAAAGTCTATATACTAAGCTATGAGACGTCTGTGAGGAACTTGACATCTAATAAAAGTGACTGGAGAAGTCTTTCATTCTATTGTACTATAATCAAATTGGATGGAATTTAATGATTGACAAGTTTCAATTATTCATAGTAATAACATATCTAAGTTATCTGTACATGTGCCGAAATGATCATGAAAAATTAATTTCAATTCTTTACAAGAACAATGTTCTTAAAATGATAAGAGAATATAGCATTTATCTTCATTTAATTATATCTACCTTTCGTAATATTGTTGAATCTTTACTATTATGTTAATCTAATTTGATTTATTATCGATTTTTATAATAATTAAATTCAATTATAGATAATCGATTGCCAAAAGAATTATTTTAAATAATAGAAATTTTTTACTGAAAATATATGTTATAAAATGTTTACATTAAAAATGATGACAGTAAATTTGATTTATTATCGATTTTTATAATAATTAAATTCAATTATAGATAATCGATTGCCGAAAGAATTATTTTAAATAATAAAAATTTTTTACTGAAAATATATGTATTATAAAATGTTTACATTAAAAATGATGACAAAGCCATGTTTATTATATTTAATTAATAGATTTATTTATATACTGTACTTATTAACATAATAGCTTAATTTTTCTTTCTGTGATATCTTAAAAAATCTTATTTTATACAGTTTTTTTTTTAAGGATCAGAAAAGGGAAGAAATAAAGTAAGATAAATTCATAAAACATACAAAAGTTGAAGACAGGAATTAATACCGAAATTATTTCTTCACTTTTTCTATAAACTTATCACGAAATCGTCAAATTATTCATAAATGTTAAGAGTTTTTTTCTCCTAAACATAATACAAAAAGTGTTTATTGAATTGACAGAAATGCATTATGCTTCTTTGATATAATTTCTTTTTTGCTGAAGTGTTTCAGAATATATTTCTCGCCAATAACCATCAATTCATATTAGATTTAATGATAGATGCTTTCATATTTGACTACGGATGATGGATATAGTTAATCATAGTTAGGAATTCTTTCCGTTTATTTTTTTATATTAAGTATCAACAATATTGCCATATTTATAAATATATATTATTAAGAATAATTCACCCTTACTTGGTAATAATAATAAATTTAAATATAGTATTTATTTATATCAGTAACTATTTTTTTAGAATATGTGATGTGGAACATTTAACAGTAAAGTTGAATGTTCCACATCACATAGCCGATTTAACCGGCTGCTATCACGCTAGTTTCCTATTCTCCAAGTTATTCGGCCTCAGATCGAAGCTGAAACTAGATATTGATTTCAATCAGAGAAGTCTAATAGATCGAAGACTACGATAAGAATTTTCACATTCACGCTTAACAATGCAATTAATTTCTTATTAATCTGTTTAACGTTTTTAGATGATACAAGCTCAAAGTCCTACATTTTCTCAGTACTTTTCTAAAAATTATTTCACAAATTAATGGTTCCTATAAAAAATGAACACTTCTTTATCAAGAAATTTTACTTCCTAAAGATTTTCTAAAATATGTTCGTAAATTTACCCTGTACATCTTTCTATAAACATTTAAATTTTTCTCGAAATAATAATTACGTACGTTGAATAAAAAATGAACACTTCTTTATCAAGAAATTTTACTTCCTAAAGATTTTCTAAAATATGCTCGTAAATTTACCCTGTACATCTTTCTATAAACATTTAAATTTTTTTCGAAATAATAATTACGTACGTTTTACTTAAATAAATCATATCAATTTATTATAATCTCTAGTCGTGATAGATGATACTGCATTTTAAATCAATCAGAAGATAGTTTACAAATAAAAAATCACTCATCGAATCTGAATTTGTGCTTGATGAATACGACATCAGATAATCTCTTCTGATCTTGGATTTATGATCTTAGATTGGATCTGATCTTGATCAGAGTTGTTGAATACCACTACTGATAAAGCATAATCTTCAAACCAACAAGTGGAGTATGTTTGCGAGGTACGAATTCGCAGTATGAAAGAACAGAATAGCAATTTTTTAACCATTTTATTGCATCTCAAAACCAAAAAGTAAGTAAAAAATATTTTGATATTTTAAAGAGTGTTTTATCAATTAAAATAATATCTAAAAACATTTATTTTGTAATGTTCTCAACGTAAATCAATTTCGAATATTTATGAGTACGTTTACTTTTATGATTTCTCTGTTGTTGATGATATCAAACACTCATAAATTATAGACTGAGATATGTTAGTTTTTAAGGGAAAAATTATCGAATTTGAAACAGAAAAGCAAACATTAAGCATTTGCTTAATGTTTGCTTTTTTGTTTCAAATTCGATAAATTTTTTCCTTAATTCAAACATTAAGCAGCAAAAAATAACTTATGTTAACTTTTGCTGCTTATTGTTTGCTTTTATGTATCGAATATCTCGTTGAAGGAAGCATTATTGCTTTCTTCAACGAGATATTCGATATTATCACAGAAACATTATTAGAGTACTAATGATAAAGTTGGCTTTCTAAACAACTTTTAAAAATAGAGATAAATGCATTACAGCTTAAATTAACAACAGAAGAATTCTGTGCATTAGCAGGCGTGACAGTATTCTTTACATTACTAAAACTAGCAATAATAATATAAACATACTATAAAATATTCTGCTACTACATATTATTGAGATTAGTCAACGAAAATACAGTTTAATCTATTTTCATTCTAAATAAAATGTTGGAAAAAAATGAAACGCAAACAATGCAAAAAATCAATGATAAAAAGTTGAATGCTAAATTTGTACTTCATTATCATTGCGTAAAGCATATTATAAGTCCTAAAGATAATAAGAAATTGGTATGTATTGGTCGATACAAGAGTTTAAAGAAAAATCAGTGATTGAACGGAACTCAGTACGAAGGAATACCTAATGATGACAGAAAAGATTTGGAAGTCTATAGAGTTCACAAATAGTGAGTAAATCAAATTTGAGTTGGTTTGTGCGTTTAAACAGGAAGGAATAGAAGAAAATTTAGGATATTTATTCAAGTTCTTATATGTTTCTATATTTTATCATTATGTATAGCATTGTACTATCTAAGGATGATAATCAACTTCAAATGAATTTATATATAGTCCTATACAAATATAACTATGACTGAATGTTTTTAAATTTTATTTTCACTGATTTTTCTTTTTTATTTCATAGCATTTTGATTACAATGGATATCATTCAAATTAAATAGATTTTCATTATTTAGTGAATATGAAATAAATTAAGATTCACTTTCCGAAATTTTTTCAAAAATTTATTTTTGAATAATAATAGAAAAAATTTCAAAAAATTTTTAAAAAAATATAGCAATGATTCCTCATCACAATAAAAGAAAATGAATGAAAAAATACGTCATATTTAGTAACTTATTGCCTTATTTTTTTCTTTCAGATTCGCTTAAAAATCATATATTCTATCAATATGTTTAATAAAAATAAATTACAATCATTAAAGCTTAATATTAATTTAAGAATTAGTTAAAGTTTTTTTATAATGATATTTACCTTCCTTCACATTACTTTTTTAATATCAGGCATTTTGACAAAAGTTGTTATAAAAAAACCAAAACTTACATAATTTAAACCTATACTAAATTCAAAATGAATTAAATATTTTTTGATAAATTCGATAAATATTATAGTTTTTTAAGCTTAAAAATAATTTTAACGGTTAAAATAGTATAGGTATTTTTGAAAAAATAAGTACCAATAAATAGAATTTACTAAAAACTTATTTACATCGTATTGTCGTTTTTGTCTTCCAGCTGTCACGATAATACTTTTCCTTTAATAGGACATATCGTGTTAAGAACAAAGTCGATATATATCACTTGAAAATCCCAGACTTAGATATTTGCTCCAATCCATGATAAAGAATAGGATTTGAAACACTAAACATGGAATTAACATTTCCAGTATCTTTCTATGATCGATAAATTAATAAAAAAATTAAAAATCCCAGACTTAGATATTTGCTCCAATCCATGATAAAGAATAGGATTTGAAACACTAACATGGAATTAACATTTCCAGTATCTTTCTATGATCGATAACATAAAAAAATTAATTTTTTTTTTTAATTTGTTTTAATAACATGGAATTCATACTATAAAAACTTTAATTAGAATGTAATTATAGAATTATATTATGAAATTATTACCAAAATAAGTTTAATCAAATCTATCAAGAAAAATTTACTTAATTTTATCAATATTTTATGAACATAATTCATTAATTGTTAAAAGTATTTATTTATGATTCAAAATAGTGCATTAGATGCAATCATAAAAATTACTCTATAATATAGATTACCTTAATTATCCAAAATATATGAAAATATTATTATCGAATATATGGAATATACAATTTACGATCATAACTCATGAGTGAAAGATAAAAGTTTCATTTGTGAACTATATGTAAATGTTACAGATAGTATTTAAAAAATTACAAAACAAGATTTCATTAGTATTAACAATAGCGCAACTATAAAACTGTATTCATTTGAATTAGAGGACTTCTAATTATGCGTTTAATTTTTGCATCTAAATATAATTTATATCCATGCATCCAGTAGATTAATTCAACTGAATGTAAACTATATTTTCAAAGGCAGCAGTTAATATCTACAACATTAATTCTTGCTTTTTAATCTATCAACTGGATGCTGATGATGACAAACATGAATTGTTTATCTGCCAGGTGATATACTGAATACGTAATCTTCACTCGATTGTTGAGCTTATAATTTTTTTAAGTACTGATATCAGTTTGATATACTTATAATAATCCTCAATTTAACAAAGGATTAAAGAAAGAAGTTTATGGCAGAACCGTTAAAAATCATAGTGAAATTAATAACATTAAGAAATTTAGAACTATTAAATCAAAGAATGATTTATTCACGTCTATAAAAAATTAAAGTATTTTATTAAATAATTCATCTTCTGTGTAATTCAGTACTTGATAGTGTTTACTGACTTCTGAAATGTGTAAAAATATTAAATCTCGTTTAGTTTTAATTCTATTGTCAGAATGTTGGATATCTTCACTTATTTGAAATGCAAAATTGGCATTTTTCTTAAATAAATAAATGTATAGGATCTCATGTGGTCATATATTTGCATTAACTTTCGCGATATTTTTGCATTCATTAATGTTATAGTATGAAGATATCCTTGAATCAATTTTATCCACTATATCGTTCATAAATTTCTAACAAGGATTGCGAATGTATACTGTATGCATAAACTTACAGAATACGTTAAGATAAAAACTAATAATTCAGTTATTTCCAAATAGTTTTATAAATTTCATTTTAAGCATAAGTTGTGCAGTTTTAAAAAAATCTCTCGAATAAAATATTATTTGCATAAAACGATTTGATCTCGACATTTTCTCCTCTCTTGTCAGATGCGTTATTCGTATCGAACAAAGACCAATATTTTGACGCTTGTCTAGCGTTATCGTCTAAAACGTTGAAAATTTCGGTCATTATAATGATAAACAACATTAATTTGTTTGCTAAGTATCTACAAGTTATTCAGAAAAATTTTTAATGTTTCATTTCATATGCTAGTCGAATTTCGTGCATTACATCGTATATGATTTCTCTGGAAGATTTATCATTGTGAACTAATTGTACACATATAATTATTTGCAAAGAATGATTGCATTAAAATACGTATTGTATATAGTTTATTATCATATGGACTGCTTGATTATTCTGTGTAATTCAGGATTTCATAATGGCATTGTGTTCGGTTTACTACTATTCTAAATTTCCATTTATTTCCTCTTGATATACAACAAGACATTCTGGAAAGAAATATATTATTATACTTTGTATTATTTTAAAATGTTATCAAATTAATGTTGTATTTAAATAATTTTTGCATTTAAAACGAAAGCTCTTCTCTCTTAGAAATTTAATCGAAATTTCTCATTATTGTCGTATTTTAATGCTTCATGAAACAGAATAACAATTCAAAGAATTTCTAAATTGGTCCATGACTCTTCATTATATTAAAATTCATTGCATCTAGGTTGCTTTCTTACGGAATTTCATAAAAATTATCAACCGTTCAAAAGTTATTAGGAGATACATCAGAAGTTTAACCGTCCACGATTTGGAATAATTGAAAACATAAGATTAAAAAAAATTATGGCATCGCTTTCATCTTCAATGGCATAGACATTAATACTAATTTTCATAAAATTCTAATGATTTAAAAAATTACTAGATGGATACATAGATCTTCCTTATCTTTTAAAATCTAATAAATCTTACTTGCCTTTTTAAAGAATTTAAAAAAGCAAGTGAGATTTATTAGAATTAAAAGATAACTGAGATTAAAAAATAAAAAATTATTAAAATAATAAAAAAATTGGAATCATTATAAATAAAAATATTAACAATTTTTATGTAAGATGGTATCCCTTTAATTTTCTATGTTGGCTAAGGTGTTTTTAGAATTTTAACAACAGTAAGCTGGGAAAATTTAATAATAATAGAACTACAAATAAGAAACTTTTGATGAGGTCTGTTATGATATTCTTTTCAGAATTCCTTAGAATTCTTTTCTCAGAATCTCCTACTTCATCTAAAAAATAAATGAAATCCCGTATAAGAACATCTCATATATATAAAAAAAATGAGTTAAATACTCAGAAAATAGAAAGTTGGTTGCAATTTAGATGTTACGTGGATGACATTATTGCTTTGTTTTCATCTTAAAATTTCTCGGCATCTAACAGAATGCTGAAAAAAGATGTTTTGTAGAACATTACCGTAAACTATAATTATAACTAACTGTATAATTAACAATATAAAAAATTTTATTTTATTTTAAGCAATAAAAATAAAAAAAAGAATGAAATTAATTTGATATATGTTTTCGAAAATTGTTTTTCTGTTTTTAACGCATCTGAATGGCTTCAATATATTGTAACAAAATTACGCATGGTGGATACTGAGTAGAAAGGGTAAATTTTCGCATTCCAATCGTCTTCATCTATAATAACTGTTTTCAGAAAAATGAATAAATTAGGAATCCCATAAGAAATATTCTTACAAATTTCTATGAATTTAATTTCAATAAATTGTATTGGTATATTTTTAATTTAACATATTTTAAGTAAAGAAAAAGAATAAAATTGAATTTATCTAACAGCTCTAAAATAAAACGCATATTTTTCATTGAGAAAGTATATACTATATTAAATTATCCATTTATAAATCTAAGTATTTTATGTTAAGAGAGTTTAATTTTTATCATTTCGGATAAAAATAAGACACGCTTAATTTTAATAATAAACTGCCATATACTTCTCATTGTATAACTCATTGTTATGACTTCAACTGCACAGTTAGGGCATTTCATGGATAAAATGCTATAATGTTATGTTCTTTGTTCTTTCATAGCATATTAAGAGCATTATTATATAAGTTGACAAAGAGCTTTATAGAAATTTATATTATTGTGTTCATAAATTTAAATTTATGAATAATATAAATTTTGATATTAAGTCATAGATCAATGCTTAGATATTTTAAAAGTGGAAATATAATTTTTTTTTTAAATCTTAATCTTATATTTTGATATACTATATTGTGCTTTTAAATAAAAGAACTATTAGAACGAAATATATTTTATATAGACAATTGATCAAATTGGTATAAAAATAAAAAAGAAAATTATGAAAGAATTAATAAAAATATTATAAAATTAAATTAAACCAATTGCATGATTATAATATAGAAATATAAACAAAATTGTAAATTATAGATCTAAATATACTTTTCTAGTGGTTCATGGATATTGTTATGTAATTATTCGCTAAAATATGTTATTGTTCACAAGGAATTTAACAATTGCATTTACTTAATCGAATTTGTATAGTCTAACTGAAATTTCAGTTTAAAATTCAATACAAAAAATTTATTTTTTATTTTAAAAATTCTCCTATCATATAAAAATAACTAATGAATCAAATTTCGTTTAAATCTATTCGAAAATGTAGAATGAAAAATAATAATAAAAAATTGAATTTCTTTCTGTTTTATTTTAAAAATACCAACAAAATTTTTGACCATGCTTGGTATATCTCGATATATTATAGCAATTATACAAAAATTTTATTTAAACAATTTAAAAAATTCATTTTAAATGTAAATAAAGTATTTAAAATCACAATTTTAAATACAGTACTACATTTATTACACATTTAAAAACTTTTCAAATCAGTTTAAAAGATTTCAATTAAATTTTAAATTATGCTTAGTTATTTTTTATTAGTTGAATATTCCTAAAAACTTCGAACTTTTACTATAAAAAAAGATATAAAAATGAAAACGATAAGTGGTTTTTTCCACTCAAAAAGTACTTTAAAATTTGTCCATATTTAATATATCTATTGTATTTAATAATAGATTCATCATTATGCATTACGTAATAATCCATTATGACGTCATAAATTATCGGCGTTTTGTGGCGTCGTCCACTGTCACATAATGGGTTACGTCCATTATGACGTCACATCAAGACTGTGACAATGTTATGATAGATATTGAAATGGTGCTGTTTAAGATATCAGGTAAACCGTATGATATCTCTGCATGGTTAACATTTAACTCCATCTATTGGTAATAATATAAACTAAAAATGTAATAAAAATGAAATTCTATCATGCAGGATTAATCGATCCTATAAGATTAAAAGATGCGACATCGAGATGTCCACTAATGGCAGAACGTCAATACTAAATTTCATGAAAATCTGCTAAATAGTTCAAAAGTTATTATTGGGGAACATACAGACAACTTTGCCCTATCTTATAGGCCTCATTTCCTTCGGGAAGTAGGCTTAAAATAAACATCTTAGTAAACAAATCAGTCAAAGACGTAATCAGTTAATAGTTAGATAAAAACTATTCAAATAATGAACGTCATTTTTATATATCTAGAATCGATTAATCTTTGAAAATGATAAATTAAAGAAAATTTTCTAAAAATTCAGCTCATACGTTTTTTAACATTGGAAATATTTGAAAAAAATTCGTGTTTACGAAACCATATTAGTGTATTAATAGTTGAACATGGAATTAATAAAATAATTTACTTATACTATAAACTGAAACAAAATACAATATTTATTACAATAGAAAATTTTGAAAGGGAATAAAATATAGTTTAACTTCATATCCTTGACTTTTGTCTAATCAAAATTAATTTTGATTTAAAATGAATCATTATTTTAGTGTTTTAATTAAAAACATTTTATTATTAAATTTGATATAATATGAGGATAATTAAAGAATTAGGTACGTTAGCCTAAGTATAATTTTTATAAATTATTACCAAAATGTGATCTACTGAACATAGGCTATTTTAAAGTTTATTTGAATCTTAATGAAAATAATTCAGGAAAACTAAACAAGCATTTTGTTTTCTAGTACAATTAATGCATTCTGGGTTTGTTTAATATATTTTTTATATAAACAAAAAACGGAAATATCAAAATATTTTTATATCATCAAAATTTAAACTTTCAAAGCTATTAAAAAATTATGAATAGCAGCAATAAAAACAGAAAATTTTAACTGAATTCCTAAATAATAAACAGAAATTCCTTTAGAAAATATCAAGAACGTTGATAACGATCAAAATTTAAACTTTCAAAGCTATTAAAAAATTATGAATAGCAGCAATAAAAACAGACAATTTTAACTGAATTCCTAAATAATAAACAGAAATTCCTTTAGAAAATGTCAAGAACGTTGATAAAGCTTTTTCATTGTAATTTTTTGATTATTTTCTTTCTGAAAGAATCTATGCAAGATGATGATTTAAGAATCCATCACGACCTTGCCAATTTCATTTGTTTTCTACGAATCCTTCATGATATGGTTATTCTCACGAATCTGGCGAAAAGAGTAAAGATGAGAATCAAAGGAGAATTCTTGATATAAAATCCTAAGAACTGCAACTCTGAAATCGATCTAGAATCTTTTAGATGAAAAGCCAGAACGTATTATATAACAAAAATCAATAAATAATTCATTTCAGTTTTGTAGCAAATTATAAATAATTATAAATATCATCATTTTATACCATAAAAAAGAATTTTCAGAAATATATCTAACCATAAATTCAAGAGAACTTTATTTTTTTAATTTTTTTTTATTATAAATTTTAGATCATAATATTAGCTTAAATAAACAGGATCACATCTCTTTATTATTACTGAAGTTATGGATGAAATTCAAATATAATCACTATAACTATTGGCATATTCCCAGAAGATTTAAAGTGAATATTTTATATATATTTTCTCTATTCTATCAACTTCAAATAGTTTTTCAAACAGAAATAAAAACATTGCTGAGTACATATATATTTTTAAAGACTACGGAAATCATTTCCTATATATGCTTTGGAATTTCCATTAAGATTTTGGACCAAATATGTTCTGGGACTTAGACATATAGATTTTTTTTTAAATCCAATGATATTTGAGCTTGTTACATTGTTATTCTAACGGAACTTCGTTCAGATGTATAATACATTAAATTTATGTATATTTTTCTTGATTATATATATTGTTATATTTTTAAAACTGTTTACGATGCTGATAATACCTGTCTACAGGTTTGCAAGAATTGTTTAATTTTTTGCATTACACTGATATATATAAATTTTATTATTCAGGAAGATATAAATGTTGTATTAATACGTTCATTCGGTTAAAGCTTCATCTACATTTATTAAAGAGTCGTGAACAATAAAGTCTGTTTATAAATTTGTTATTATATATATGAGTATATAATGGATGTATTTATATCCTTGATCCGTGACGTACGTTGACTAGGTTTGCCAACTTCAGTGGTCATTGGCATGATAATATCCGACCAAACACTTTTGGCTGATTGGATGATTCGCTTTTTACTCGGTTCAGTACTATTCGCACCACTGATTTCTAAAGGAAACTGCATGTTACTACTGTTTAAATCTGAATCCGAAGCGATTTTACTGTAAGTTACAGTCATTGTACGATGGTATAGATCTACATGAACTTGGTAATTTTGTTTGAATGAGTCATGTATTACTGTATTGCACTTATTATCCTAGTAATCATGTGGAAACGATTATGTATTTAGGTTTCGATAGGAAGGTTGTTGTTATCCAATGTTATAAGTCACTAGATAGGAATAATAAAACATTCTCAATGCTCAATGTAGTCCAATTGTTTGAACATTGGAGTAAATAAAGAAGCAGCATGAATATGATGAAATGCAGCAAGAAAATTTTTCAACTGCTGTAGGAAGTTCAAGTGATAGATTCAATAAATATGACACAATCATAGAGAATGATACGATAATATAACAGAATCAGGACAGCATACTTCTTGCATATAATATACTGAATATAATAAATTTAATGCTTCAGTTTTCCATCCAAAGGATCTGGAATCGAATCTGAGTTCTGCACTTCAAAATTTATATAAGGGTTCTAGACGGATAACTCCCCATTTCTACAATCTGGATGACTCATCCATAGGGATATGTAACCTCTTTAGAGCCTGAAATGATCCTACAATTTAGAAATCGGCGGACAATTGAAAATTGGCGTAAAAAAAATAATGCTAGTCTAACAGAGAAAATTAATGTAAAATAAATATAAAGATCTAAAATATAGAATAAAACAGAAAACCTAAAAATAATTTTTTAATTCATTATCGATAAATTGATTGTAGTATGTCAATCTTTTTTATGTAGCCACTATGGTAAAATTGAAGCTCTTTGGTACCTTCAATGTGGCTCCACATCACACTATAATATGGAGCAAATACATATTTAATTAAAAAAATAATATAATTTTTTATTTATTGTAAAAGTAGTATGCATCTCTAATAAATAAATACATGTAAAATACATAATAGGGCCTAAACAATTTTTGAAACCATTGTTGAGATTTCTCAAAAAACTAATGTGGCTCTCATTGATTCAGAAAGAAACTGATTACGGCTCTCACCTATTTGAGATTCTTCTAAAGGCTCATAGTGACATGAAGCTTGGCCACCCCTGTTATATAGCCTTCTTTGTTCCGAATTACAATAAATAACTTTCAATAAAAAAACATTAAAAGTAATTTTTAGCGAATTTACTTGATCACTATTCTTGATTATTAGATAAAGTACAATACATGTACTATTAATTTCTGTTCATTATCTATGTAAATATTGATATTCATAAAAGTTACTATTTAAGATTTTAGAAATTTATTTAATTTATTATTATACAAATATTGTTAAATTTAATCTATATTTTCGATTTTTTTTTAAATTTTTTTAAGTATGTTGACATTTAGACACGACTTTATTTATAGTGGAAAATATTAATCTATTCTTTGTACTTTTTAAGTTCATTTGGGTCAATAAAATTTATGACTTTTTGCAACCATAAAACTTAAATTGCTTGTCGTTTCAATTAAAAAAATTTTTATGATGATTACCATACAAGAAAATAATTTCTCATATGTATACTATGGGAAAACTTTAATCCAAATGGGTGCAAATGTCAATCACTGTCTCTCTCTTTCTCTTTTTTTAATTTGTAAATCTATATCTCGTCGATAAATTGTTAATTATGAAACGTCCGATTTTAATTTGATTTAATATACACGCATTTTGCATTAAGAGAGAAACACGCATCTACGAAACACTAAAGAATATTGCGTGTCACGCAAGAAAATTCGAATAAAATTTTTTTTTTTAGAATGTTTTCGCACTAATTCCGAAAACAATTTCAAATTGTTGGTTTATTTTGGGTTAAAATAAACCACAATTGTTATTTATAACAGAAAATGATCTCATATTATCATATTATCCTTTGTTCGTCACCAAAATAAATCGAGAACTGAACAAATTAATCATTTTAAAAGATTATCCTTTGATAATCGACATATATGATCCCATTACAAAATGGCAGCCACCCGAAATTTTATAAAGATATTTTTGAAGCCGTTTGTCATACTTGAATGAATATCGTTCGCGTATGACATTCAACATTTATTTAAAAGCAATTTTTTATAAATATAGTCATATGGTTCTTGTTATTGATGATTGTTAAAAGTTTTACCTGTTTTCTATCATCGATATTCTATTGAGAATATTTAGTCTCAAAATAAAATTATACTTAAATATATTGTTGGCTCTCTTTGAAAAACTGTTCGTCATTATATATTAAGACTTGATTACAGAATAATATAATAAAATTCTATAGTATAAAAATTTAATAAAAATAGATCTTTGGGTTATTATTTAATAACAGGCATCCTTCTATAATAACTCAAGCATTAATTATATTGATAAATGTTTGCATTCAGGAGAAGATTTTTTCCTGAAATGGATACTTGTGGAAGAAATTCCCATAAGTTTCCATTATTTCATATATTCCATAGTATATATATATATATATATATACACACACTATAGGAAAACTTATTATAATAAATAAACTTTAATCCAAGTGATACATATGTCAATCATTGTCTCTCTCTCGTAATATCTAAATTTTAATTAGATATGAATGACAAGATACAAATGGTATCAAAGCCAATGAGAGAAGAGAATTTAATAATTAATGACTTAGGGCAGAGATTCCGAAAGTGGGGCCCACGGGCCAAATGTGGCTCTCAAACCCTAGAAATGCGGCCCGCGATGTCAGATCATCCGCCATCTTGAATTCATAGAGATAATTTACATTTTTACAAAAATATAAATAAATTTTATCATATTATAATTAAAAATTGTTCAGTTAAAAACATACATGTAAAAGTGCTTCCAAATATGTTTTCATTTGAAAGCACTTATATATGCGAAAGAACTTTCTCAATCATAAGTCCAAATTGTAGATCCATTATCAATTTGGACGTATTTTTCTATAACACTTTTTTTTTTTTTGGCTCGCCAAATATTTTGGGAATTTACAATTTGGCCCACCTAAGCAAAACTTTGGGAACCCCTGACTTAGGGAATGTATATAACCATAACATTATGTACTTATGATTTTAAATAAATTCAAATACTGTATTCTTTTCGTATACGTGCAGCATATAACATGAATCATTTTAATAATGCTTTATGATAAATTTCATGTCAAATAGTTAAAATTTAGAAAGATTATGAATATTTTCCCATCTATTCGCATATTATAATCGGGCCATAAGTCTAAAAAGCAATAATATTTAAAATTTAGAAAGATTATGAATATTTTCCCATCTATTCGCATATTATAATCGGGCCATAAACCTAAAAGCAATAATATTAAAAAAAAAAAAAACTGCTAAATCAAAGACACATTTAAGAATAAAGTAATGGGTTTTATATTTTTTCTCATTATTTTGAATAATCTGAGAATTTATTCACTTTCCGAACAATTGTATGTAATTTTATTAACATGGTTTGATATTTTATTACGTAATTCTATTTAATGATATTCACTATGCAGAAATCACTTTCGCTTTTATTCGCTTTTTAAACATTTAATAGTTTATTCACTTTCCGAACAATTGTATGTAATTTTATTAACATGGTTTGATATTTTATTACTTAATTCTATTTAATGATATTCACTATGCAGAAATCACTTTCCGCTTTTATTCGCTTTTTAAACATTTAATAATGATTTGTTCGAACAAAATTTACGTTGATAATATAAATTAATAAAAGTTATATAAACTGGTGCAATATTGATGTCTTTATTGATATATTGCATTGAAAAAAACTGAAAAAAAAATTGTTAAAATACATTTTTAAAACTTGAAAGATATAACTTCTATTTAGATCTTATTTTGTTTCAAGTGATATTTTTAGTTTACAGCGGTGGTTCTCAACCTGTGGTATGAGTACCATTGGTGGTAGGCGAATCATGATTAGTGTACGTGTATAATCTTGACTTCCTATTTATATACGAGGCATATTTTTGTTGGTAGTATTGAAATTTTTGAATTTTGAGTTTGGTGGTATGCATTTATGAAAAGGTTGAGAAGTGTTGGTTTACAGTATATAGTAACAGCAGGTTTACAATAAGTTTACAGTTGGATTATAGTATACAGTGACAACAGAATGCCATGCATTGCATTCCTGTTGTTCTCTTGTAACAGCAGGTTTACAATAGGTTTACAGTTGGTTTATAATATACAGTAACAACAGAATGCCATGCATGGCATTTCTGTTATTACTGTTTTTTTGTTACTGTTAATGCCATGCATGGCAACAGAGGGTCATGCATGGCATTCTGTTGTTACCATCTTTAATGCATTTTTAAAGTGCATTAAAGATGGTAACAACAGAATACAGTATATAGTAACAGCATGTTTACAATAGGTTTACAGTTGGTTTACAGGTTTACAGCAGGTTTACAGTTGATTTATAGTATACAATAACAGCAGAATGCCATGCATGGCATATACTATAAACAATTTTTTTTTTATAAAAACCTTTAATCTTAACTGTTTAATTATGGAGATATGGCAAATGATACAAGATTATAGATAAGGCTATCGCATTATAGATAATAATGAAAAAGCAAAATAAATATCTGTACTTTAACTTTATTGCAATTAGCTTGAAAATGTTTTGCAAAAGATGTGCAAAATGGTCCTCATCATTGAGCTTTATTCCTGGTTTGCTGAAAGATATCGAATGAACTACGAATGATTATTCTAGCTATTGCAATGACATTGCATAAGTCTTACCGCATGTTGTATCTTTGGGAGTGTCGGCTAAACAGTGACAACTATATTACAATATGCTCTACACGCCTATCGAATGAATGAATGGATATTTACTCGGTTGAATGTCGCACCTCCTACATCCTACTAATTTTCTCATATCTCCGTAACGAAGCGGTTAAAACTATACATTGACATAAAAAAAAATTTTTTTGCTTGCTTTTAATTGTAGAATGCCATACACTTGTTTGTTGTCATGCAATCCCGATACACCCTGTACAGTTATGGAAATGATATCATGACTTTAATATCATTCGCATAACATTATCTGAAAGATATCTATAAACAAAATTTTTCAGCAATCAGATGGATTTTTCTTATAACACAGTAGAAGCTTTCAGAACACTTTAAGAGTGGCATTAAAGATGGAATTTCGTTCCATAATTAATGGATGCTCCCCAACCCGTAAAATTGCCAAATTTATTATTTATTCGACATATATTTTTAATATCATGTCTCAATTATTGCTCTCGTTAAGAGCAAAACTTCTGTATCAGAGTATAACGGTGCATAAATCGCCTTAAGATTTTTCACACCGATAGAAAGAAAAAGATAAAACTTAGAGAGTTTTAAGCATAATGAGACCTTGACACATATTAACATCTCATTAATCTGTCAATAATTATTATTACTATTTTCTTATTTATCAGATTAATCCCTTCCCATTGCACTTGCCAGATTGCAAGCTTAATAACTTCCAACATTTGCCAAGTTTTGCTTCGAAGACATATGTGTAACGTGTATATGTCTCCTATTTTCTCTCGTTGTCATCGCCAAGTTGTACAGATGGACTGTGTAGTCAAAACAAAAAAAAATTCTGTAAATATTCGTCACTTCAAAATACATACTTATATGTGATATATATATATATATCACATATAAGTATTTTTTTAAATAAAACTGTAGGTTGTTCTCTCTTTTTTCTGCTAATGACCTGTCACATTATCTCTCGACAGGAATCCTTTAATCATTCCTTAACTTTCCTATAATTTTCTATCTTCCTAGGCCAAACCAATGATTAGTTCCTTCTCTCTCTCTCTATTTCTAACAACAATATTATTACTATTTAATAATGATAACTCATCTTTTTTTTGGAATTTATAAATCCATCCTCAAAAATATAGATAATCAAATTATAATTAATACCATCTAAACAGAAAAATCAAGCATTTGGGTTCTTAAAATACAATAATTTGTCAAAATTTAACTATTTTTATACAATATTTCAATCATTTTAACTATAAATCAATCTTCCTTAATTTATTAATAAATGTAAACATTTATATATAACAGATATTACTATATATTTTTCTTTATCAATATTGTGATTAACAAGAATGGTAAGAATAGAAGAATTAAAAAATTTTAAATTCTTATCAAACTATTTGAAAGAAAAAAATGAAACAGAAAGCATTTAAGTATAACAAATAAAAAGATAAATAAATAGTTGGGGGCAGTTTCTGGATTCAGAGAAAAGAGGAAGGAAAACTACCGGTAAGTTATCATATAATATAAGAAAGGATATTAAATTATTCTGCAATCGTATAACTGTCTTTCAAGTATGAGTGAAAGAATTTGAATCAAAAGAATTTAATGTATCACATCATGAAAGAAGACTTATAGCATTGTAATCATGTAAGCAGTTTTCATAATCGTTGCTTAAGTTAAAATTTTAATCATATTCTGATATTAAAATGATAAATTGTCAGTAAAGAAGTTATTACACTAGACATTTATCTTTTATTAATAATGCATTTCAAATTAAAAAAAAATTTATTTTATAATGTTGACAATTCTATCAAGAACAAAAATTGTGTTTGGATTTTTTATTTATAAATATTCAGCAATTTATTATTTTGTTTATTTATTTGTAAATTCCAGAAATTATAGATCTTGAAAACGTTCAAGTTCTAAATTAAATTTTTTTACTGTTTTTAAATTGTCTATTTTAATTAATCATTCAGAGAAAGTTGTGATTAAGAAATTAGATTTATCTTTAATAAATTTTAATTTAATTTAATGTTTCAATTAAGTAATCAATATCATAATCTTTAATTGTGATTCATGGATAAGTAATATAGATTTCATAAGAATAATTACATGTTTTTTAATTGTGTTTATGAAATAAGTTAATTACTTATTATAATGATTGTTAAATTTTTTTCTTCCAATGTGAAGCTAATTTTTACAGATTTAATTGTGATATATAGAATTCTTTGTTCCTCAAGATTAATTGATACATTGTAGAGGTAATGTTGTCAATCTTGCGACACTTAATATTAATTTTTTCTATAATTTTACATACTATTAAGCAATGGTTGATTTAACGTGTTCATTCTGGAGTTGTGGTAAGAAAGAAAAATTTATTATTCGATCTTTTTGATAAGAGGAACGATTCCAAAATCTTCTACAGTGCTCGTATAATGTGACATGTGACAAACACTTATATTAAAAATAGTTAGAACAGCTGAGATTGGAAAATTGTTTTATCATATTCTGTGAATGAGGGTGTGTCAGTAGTTTAAACCTCTCTCTTTTAGTCATTTTCTCTCTCCGAGTATTAAGCTATTTTGTGTTAATAGTACGATTTCTATCGATCGTCTTTAGAGAATTACGATTTCCTAAATTCTAATTGATAATATTAAAGTATCGACACAATAAAATTGTCAAATCTGTTTTGTAAATTTGACAAATATGGGTCGCACTTATTCAAGCGAAAGAGTTTTGAAGAAAAGAATAGCCAGATATATATTTAGAAAGAAAACAATATTGGTTTAAGTTTAGAAATATAAAATAAAATAAATAATATTGTCGAATTCCTAATTTTAATCGAGTTTAGTGGCGAAAATTTCAAATTAAAACATAAATGTTTGTAGTACATAATACGCATCACAACTCAAACAAACATCACAAACAACGTATTATATATTTATACATATGTGAAGGGACTTTCAGAAAAAAATGTGAGGCCTAGGACAACTATTAATTTTGATGCCCTTCAAAAAAATAAAAAAAAAAAAGATAAAATTGACAAATATACAGTGGCAAGTGTACAAGAAAAGCGAAAACTTTGATAGAGAACTTCAAATTTTGACAAACACTGAAGCTCGAACTGTATAAAAATATACAAATATATTTTTTCTAACATAGTGAGTTATAAATTGAGGCCCCTAAAATCGTGAGAGTACGGGCCTCACGATTTTAGGGGGCCTCAGATCCTCTTAGTGACTATCAGAGAAGGCAGTTATCCCTCTTGCTCCCCTCTGATAAACACTGCATATATATGATATTCGGGTAAATTACTTTATAAAATAATATACTAAAATCAATTAAACAGTTTTTTAATATATTGTCTAAGATGATTAATAAAATTGATATTTCTTCATATCATCTCGCTTCATCTGATTTAACCAAACAAGTCTGGTATTAAATCAGATTCTCATAAAATTTATTAAAATATAAACTCTAATTCTTAATAATTATTAAGATGAGAGATAAATGCGTTAATAATGTTATAATATTTTTTTATACTAGTATTATAATTCATGTTTAGAATATTATAATTTTATTAAGCGACATAGTAACTACTTCATTTCAACAGTAGCATTCTGTTCTAAAAATAGACCTATAAGCCCATCTTTTGTTAAATTTCTCTGTTATTATTTACGTCATTTATATCCTCTTCTTTACAATGGACTGAGGAAAAAACAACTGTAGTAATTTATGTAATATATGCAGTATTGTAAAGTAGAGAAAAATCTTTTGTTTTCTTCCACTCTTGAAGTAGCAAGCAAATTTTTGCACAATTTTATGCGAATTTCATATTATTTAAGGTAAAGTTAGCTTGCAATAATTTTTAATCCTACATTTTCAACATTCCAAAATTTAAGAAAAGTTTAGTAAGTAATTCTTACATACTCACTATTTTAATATTATTAATTCAAGAGTTATTACTTTACTGACCTTGAAAAAAAAAGAATTTTATGCGAATTTCATATTATTTAAGGTAAAGTTAGCTTGCAATAATTTTTAATCCTTCATTTTCAACATTCCAAAATTTAAGAAAAGTATAGTAGATCTTACATACTCACTATTTTAATATTATTAATTCAAGAGTTACTTTACTGACCTTGAAAAAAAAAAAGAAAAATGGCTTCGTTTCTTGGTATTCGCACCCTCTTCTGAATCTTTAAACATCTTTTTCGAGCACAAAAAATTTAGATCTTGGCTTTAAACCATCATTTTCTAGAAGTATTTATGTGATTTTTGTCTCTCGAATAAATTCATGAAGTAAAAAAAAAATCAATATTGTGATATTTTAGTTATCTGTGCAAGAAATAATAATATTTTAAATCTTTTACAATAAAATTTTGCATTGAATTATTAGGGCTTTAAACCATCATTTTCTAGAAGTATTTATGTGATTTTTGTCTCTCGAATAAATTCACGAAGTAAAAAAAAAAAATCAATATTGTGATATTTTAGTTATCTGTATTGCAAGAAATAATAATATTTTAAATCTTTTACAATAAAATTTTGCATCGAATTATTATTTTTTGTAAAGATTCTTAAATTTCTTAATATTCATTTAAACTTAAATTGTTTATTAATGTTTATAATTTGTAGATTTAAATTAAATTATATGCAAATTATGTAGCATATGATTTACTGTATAATTTGATAACATACATATTAAATATTCGCTTTATTTATTTTTTAATTAATCATTTTTTTTTCAAAAATTTGTCTTAAAACATAAAAATATAACAATATGATTTACTGTATAATTTGATAACATACATATTAAATATTCGCTTTATTTATTTTTAATTAATCATTTTTTTCAAAAATTTGTCTTAAAATATAAAAATATAATTAATATTCCATTATATTTCAGCCGGAAAAGGACTGAAACAATATGTTTTAATGATTGCTAAAAAATTAATTACCGATTAATTTTCACAAATTTAAACATTTTCGAGTCAAAAATTTATTATTGATTCTTTTATTTTAATTATGTTGATTTGATAAGCATAATTTCTTTTTTTTTTTTAAATCAATTCTTAATTTTTAATTGAAATTTTCTTCTTTACACATGTTTAACATGCTAACAGTTATTAAAATTTTACGAATTTTTCGTTGAAACTTGATAATTTATTGGTATGTATGGTCTAGAATCAGCGCTTCTCAAACTTTTCCACTTGACGACCCCTTTTACCCCGAGAAAATATTTTCGCGATCCTGGGTATAGAGGTGTATAAACTAGGAATACGAATTAAAACATTTGACAAAAAATTTCTGCGACCCAAAATTTTGTGCGACCCACACTTTGAGAAGCATTGGTCTAGATTGTAAGAAAGAGGGCACAGCTCTACACTGCGACCACCAATGGGACTGTCACTGACGTCTATTGTGCACCTCAACAGGATCATCCCATAAGAAGTCCCATCTTAATCACGAAAGACAGTATCTTCTTCTTGGCTGTAATAAGATCATTTGGTGCATGAAAATGTAAACCAATAAGATCATTCCTTAGCCCTCAAAGGGCCACACATTCACACAAAATGCGGAGTTTCAACTCCTTCCTTACATCTACAATTGGGACTATTAGCAATCCAACTAAGAGATGTATGGTCTAAATTGATATAGTACAAAAAAAATCAATGTTTTATTTTAATTATTTCTGTTATTTTTAAAAATTATTCATTTTAATATTTTAATTTCCATTTGGGTGTCTTTTAATATTTTCTCATATTTTTCATCATAAAATGATTTTTTTGCAATATATTCTATTAATAAATGAAAGTGTAATGCACTCTAACAGCAATAAGTTTTATAAGTATTACATCAATGAAAATAGAATTCATACTGCTTCCGTGTCTGACTTTAGTCACACTTAACTGTGCAAATCACATATAAAATAAAAATATATGCACATAACAACAAATAATTCAATCCTGACTGATAGAAGTGTAAGAATAAATATGGAAATAAAGAAAAGTAGTAGTGTGTCACTGATTGATCGATCTGTTCAGAAGTCCAGCCAGTCAGTGGTACAATTGTTACAAAATTTAAAGTTAGCTCAAATTCTCAAAATAGTTTCTTGTGCAAACAAGTAAAAATTTGCATATCTGACTTTAATTTTTATTACCAATAATAGAATATGCGATTTTATTTCTTTCTCTACATGCATGTATAGATATATACCCAAGATATACAAGACATATATGTTAAAGGATATTATTTTATGAATTATGTTACCATCTATTGACTAAAATTACGAATTTTATATTTTGATTTATAATTTAATTTTAGATCTGAAAAAAATATTATAGTAAAAATCAATATTCTTTACTCTTTTTTTATAATTTATAACCTTTTACTAATTTTATAAAATTATTTTTTTAAAGTTGTATGAGTGTTATAATTACAAATTATAGAGTAAAACCTGGAGAGATGGCACACCATTTTTTTTTGTTTGCTGATAAAATTATTAATAATCGTAATCAAAAACTTTTATTATTAAAATAACTTATACGGAACCATATGCAAAAAGTAATGTCAAAAATTAGTTAAGCAAAATGAAAAAAGTTAAAAAAAGTTGAAAAAATCATCTCATACAAGGTAGAAACCATCTCATCCAACTGCCTTGAGTGAGATGGTTTCTACCTTGGGATGTCAATAGTGTCAAAAATTAGTTAAGAAAAATGAAAAAAGTTGAATAAAACCATCTCACCCAACTACCTTGGGGGAGATGTTTTTTTCAACTTTTTTAAAATTGTTTATTTTGTTATTTTTAGAAACCATTGGATGAGATGGTTTTTCAACTTTCTTTAACTTTTTTCATTTTGCTTAACTAATTTTTGACACCACAAGGTAGAAACCATCTCATTCAAGGTTGTTAGATGAGATGGTTTCTACGTGGGAGATGTTTTTTTCAACTTTTTTAAAATTGTTTATTTTGTTATTTTTAGAAACCATTTTCTACCTTGGATGAGATGGTTTTACAACTTTCTTTAACTTTTTTCATTTTGCTTAACTAATTTTTGACACCCCAAGGTAGAAACCATCTCATTCAAGGTTGTTAGATGAGATGGTTTTTTGGATGAGATGGTTTTTTCAACTTTTTTTTATTTTTCTTAATACTACTTTTTGCAAATAGTCCCATGAAAACTAATTTGAATAATAAAAGATTTTGATTATGATTATTAATAATTTTATCAGTAAACAAAAAAATAGGTGAGTCATCTCTCCCGGTTTCACCCTATTTAATTATCTTAGATAAAGCACATCAGTGTCTATTATGTTCAAACAAATGAATGGCAGTTACTGTATCATTACCACTATGTCATCTTGGCTCCATAATGTGAACATACTTAGCTGCGTCGTCTCTCCCGCCGTACATATCTCCCAACTTTACCCTAATTTTTATGAAAAAGCGCATTTCTGATATAAAATTTAATTAATGTAGATAATTTTCTTGTTGATTTTTATAGGAATTAAATATGCTAACTTCTTAATATTCTAATTAACTTAAAACTGTGAATTGTTAATGTTATTTCCACCATTAATTTTAATTTTTAGTAAATTTTATCTTCAAAATTGTAGAATAAAAGATTTTTTTATTTTTATTTTCATTTCGAACGTACAAACAGATGATGATGATGATGATGATTCCTAGAATAAAAAATAACATCGAATTTTATATCTAAAATAAAATTTTTCGATCATTTCAAATGTGTTATCAGAAACAAGCAACCAGAATTCTGTTTATGAGAAAAATAACTTTGATAGTCGGATAACCAACGAAAGGACTTTTTTTTTTTTTCTTCAAAAATGTGATCCAGTTGATTGTTTTTATATTTGTTCGTGCCAAATTAAACAAGTTTTTGGGTTGTACCTTGGCGGCGATCCAGGACACCATTAGGTGAGGAACTAAAAAAAAAAAAAATAGTGGTTCGATAAAATTTTGCAGAATTTGAATAATGGTTCCAGATATCTGCTCCACTCTTTATCGCAGTTTTCATCCAGAAACCAATTTAATTTTCAACTAAATAATTTATTATAATATCAATAATATTCTTTCGTTGATTTTCTTTCTTTTCTTTTAATGTTGCAATCAATATTTTTGGTGCTCTGAGATGGTTTCTATCGCAATCTGAGGAAATAAGTAAAAAATTTTATTCGATTTTCAATCTTATTTTTGATTACCTGAATTAATTAAATTTGATTTCGAACGCGAATATATATTTTTTTTTTTATAAACTTCTATAAAACGTTATTAAACACGTTTAAGAAATTTTTTTTTCAATAAAAATCCTAAATTAAATCGCATTAATCGATTATTTTTTAAATCATAATAATCGATCATTCAAAAAGAAATATTTTTATGAAATTTTTTTTAAATAAATGAATACAAAATAAAATTTCGTTTCACTTTATTCGAACTGATTTGCATGAATTATGTCGACAAAAAAAAAAAAAAAAAAAAAAAAAAAAAAAAAAAAAAAAAAAAAAAAAAAAAAAAAAAAAAAAAAAAAAAAAAAAAAAAAAAAAAAAAAAAACATGGCGGATAAGAATAAGAAAAAATTTATTTCTCATTTATAGAAAATATAGTAGTTAAGTTAGATCAGATTTAAATATTCATAGACAAAATAATTAATATAAAAATTTGTTTTTATAAAACTCATAACTTACTTAGTACATTCGTAATTAAATATTATTTTTTATAATTTTAAAGGAATAATATTGCTATTTTAATAAGTGTGAATTTTTCTAAATATTATACAGTATATAAAACTTGTATAATTATGATAATTCTTCAGTATAACTTTTCTTCTATAAATATCTTGTAGATGATTCATCGCTTTAGCAAAGTACATCGAATTATGGTAAACCATCGTTACATCATAAGTATTTTTTTTTTTTTTTTTTTTTGCTACCATAGATATTCATTTTATCTATTGCTAGCTTTAAGACAATTTTCTCATGTGAGGATCAAAATAATTTTGTCATGTTAATGAATTTGTTCGAAAATTTGTATAAGATATATAGATTACAGTATATCTTCCTTTGCTGTTGTAATAATATGAATTAAAATTTATTATAAATTGAAATTTTTCGTGAATATTAACTAATATATTTTATACATAATTGTCATTATTATTTTAAAACTGTTTATCCTTCGATTTTAATAATTTTTGAATTTATTCTCTGAAACGAGATGAATAAATATCGCAAGTGGAGTTCGATAAGTATAATAAATATTTAATTTACTATTTATTTTTGTAACCAGTTGAAAAGGAAAATAAAAATTTAACTTAGATCCTTTCCACAGTCATAAAAAAAAAAACAATATTTTCAGATCAAATGTTGTGAAGTGTATCTGACGATAGCATCGGAAGTCAGTATTGAGTCTATGGGAGAGTATAGTAACCTTATAGTAATAAGATTACTATAGGATCTCCTAGACTTAATACTGACTTCCGATGTTGTCATCAAGTTTTTTATATTAATTAACTATCTATAGAACTTTTGTGATAATGAATATTGTAGCTTATGATTATGTTCTTGATAAAATTCTCAAGATATCTGAAAACTAAATTTTCTTAAACTAATTTTAACTTAAGTTTATTCAAACTTGAGTCATGCTCTATTTCTACCTATTTGTTATATAAATAATAAATACATTCAAGTGAATCCATCTTTTAAATTTATTTATTTATTGTAATTTTATTTTATTTTTTTCTTGTTGTATGATCCAGACCATTTCACAAATTATTTATTGTTAAAATTTGTTAGATGAATGGACAATGTAGAACAATCTTATTTATAACAGAAGGATTAATATATAATGTCATAAAGACCCATCTTTTTGCTGTTTAAATATAAAAAAAGACGTTTCTGTATGCATTTATCTCAGTTTAAAATCCAATATTAATAAAACTATGTGAAAATGTTCGAAGAAGAAAATTTAGATATCTTACTAATGTAATATAGTTGTAACGTGGAATAATTTGTTCTTATTAGAAATTCTCTTCAATAAATCTCATTGAATATTAAAATTTTTTCATAGAATCGCTATTTTAATCATTCTATATGCCTCCAATATTAATTAGAATCAGAGACTTTCAGAGAAAATGCGAGTCTCGAGGCAACATAATATTTTTGAGGCCCTTCAAAAATAAAAATTACAAATACAAGATGAAGAAAAACTTTTTGTCGTAAAATTTGTGTGCTGTAGGGAACCTCGAAACAAGTCGAAAATGTCTACTGAACATATGTTCTAAACGGCACCATTTTCGAGTTATAACTCCTTAAAGGTACTCAATAACCATTGACATAGTCACAATGCGTCGCGTTGCCAAGACGCGTCGCATTGCGTCGCTCTCCTATTTATAATACTACCGGGTAATAAGAAGGCGAGCGACGCGTCGTAACGCTTTGTGTACTCGATATGATTGGCTACTTTAAAGGGTTATAACTCGGAAACGGTGCCATTTAGACCATATGTTCATTTCAAGGTTCCCTATCAGCGCACAAAATTTTACGACAAAGTTTTTCTTCACCCTGTATACAGTGGTAAGTGTCCAAGAAAAGCGAAAACATTGATAGAGAACTTCAAATTTTCACAAACACTGAAGCTCGAACAGTATAAAAATATACAAATATATTTTTTCTACCATATTGAGTTATAAATTGAGGCCACTAAAATCGTGAGGCCCGGGTAACCGCCCCTCTTGCCCCTCTCTGACAGCCACTGATTACAATAGTAATTTTTTTTCTTTCTTCATATTTTTTCTACCATATTGAGTTATAAATTGAGGCCACTAAAATCGTGAGGCCCGGGTAGCCGCCCCTCTTGCCCCCTCTCTGACAGCCACTGATTACAATAGTAATTTTTTTTCTTTCTTGAGATTAAAATCTATAAGAAAGAACTTTACAATAAAATAATACAAACTTGAGTTAACTAAAGTGTTTTTTATGACTCATAATATTTTAAAGTAAAAACTTTTCTGAAATAAAACGTAAATTTGAGTTAAATTTTTTTTTTAGATTTAAAAAATTCAGGAGGGACGAGAATTTGCATGATTGATTACCAGGAAAAATTATCTGAATCGATCTAATTTTGTTCTTTAATTCATATTGATATGTCAAAGACATTTGACGCAATGAATCATAACATTCTACTGATAGATTGAAGTTTCTTTGGTGTATAGTAGTACAGTACAAGAATGTATAGTTGCTGTTTAAATGAATAAGTAATGATCGAACTCAATCTGATCCAATATTAATTGCTACTATTCTATACTTGGTTCTATTCTTGCTACTTATTAAACATATCAAAATAGTAGAAAGATGAATTTTACCACATCGATTTACAAATGCTCGAAAAGATCAATGAATAATAAATTGATAATGTTGTAAAAAGTGTCAATTAATCGTAAACTTAAAGAAAAATCTGTAACATGATTAAACTTTTGATATAGATATAAACGTATGAGCAAAGTGGAAATACAGTCAAACCTCGGTTCACAAACTTAATTCCTTCCTGAAGGTCGTTCATAAACCGAAACTATTTTCGCCATAGAAATTAATGGAAAATAGATTAATCCGTTCCTGGAAAAGATGATTGCTTTATTTAAACTTTTACAACAGTACTTTGTGTACAAGTTCTTAACACAACATCAATGGAAACCATTAAATCTATCACAAAAAAGATAAACCCAACACTAAGCAGATCAAATATAGACGAAAACTTAATATTACTGTACTTGTAAGAAGTAGAGTTGACAGCATAAGTGGAAGATGGTAAGGAAGTGAAAATTTATTGCTTGGAAGGGAATTCTTTTTCTTTTTTCTGTCTCTAGGACCCCTCGACTCTGTTTCAGACCCACTTGTCTCATTAAAAAGTTGTTAGTGTGATTTGTTTTGGCCTACGTTTTAAAATGTTTCTAAAGTGACCCATGACATTATCATTGAAAATGTTTAAGTGAACGTCTAATGTGTTCGTAACTCGAGACACAGTAAGTCATCCGAGACGCTTTGTGTTCGGAAAATTTGTTCGTAAATTATGCTCATAATCCGAGGCGTTGATGAACATAGGTTTGACTATAGTGGTCAAAAAAATACATATGCCTTTCTGAATGGATCCTTTATTCCTAAATATCTCCGAATAAATTCTATATAGATGATTATCCTAGAGTTTTTTATTATATTAAACAGTTCCTGGAAATACAGAATTGATTATTAAGCTATCATTTAACACGAATAAAATAATAATAATATAAATTTTTTTTTTATATATTTTTTTCTTCCATTTTTGATTAATACAGAATCCAAACTGTAGCACGAATAAAAATTTTAAATATAAATCTACAGATTTTCATAAAAAAACTTTTACATTTTTAATATTCTTTCTGTTTATATAATAAAAACAGACTGATTACATATTCTGTGAGATAAAGCTTTGAATGATTATAATTGTTGAATTAAAAAAATTATAGGGATTAAATTGGTTCCATCTTCTCACCAGCAATCAGAAAATCAGTTTTTCAAAAGGTGAAAAATAAATTAATTAATTAATAAATCTAAATAGTTACAATCAATTGAAGATGTAACAAGATCAATAGAGTAGATATATATAATATTGATTAATTATATGTAGATTAATTAATTATTTTTAGATTGATTGAATTACGAAATAAAGAGTACTTCTGTTGTTTTAAATAAATTAATTGAAATTTATTTATTTATTATTTATCAATTAAAATGAATTACAGTACAGAAAAATGTTATCAAATTCTCTTCTGCCATAAATCAAAATGATCAAAGGTGGAATTCAGATACATTTCAGATATTCTACTTGAATCTCCATGAATGCCAATAGTTTTCAGTCAAATAACATTAGAATTTCAATTGAAGGAATTTTAAAAATTCATATTTTAATGTTATCTATAAATATTAACTGGCTATTATATATAATATATATATATAATATTTATTAAAAATAAAATTTAATTTTTTTATTTATATATAATATATATATATATATAAATATGTAAATTCATTGATTATTTATTCCAACTTTACATATTTATCAGTAGTGAAACAATAAACTGGTTTTTATTTACTTCCCATTGGAATATTCTTTACCTCCAATATTTACATTCTGTTAAAATTAAAACAGATTAATAAATGCACATAACAATTTAGTATTCTCAATATTTGAATACTGCTGTGACGTAACATAATCGCAACTGTTATGTCACTGTGATGCAATGCTATTGTTACGTCACCGTTTCTACGTTATTCTGTTAATGAATGTTATGATTTAACAATGATTATTACCAGCATGCCTTGCGCATTCGATAAGTTTTCTGGGAACCAACTTACGCCTCAGTTTTGCGTATTAAAATTATTGCTTATAGAAAATGGACCATTATAGTAATCCGATCTGGATTAAAATCGAATTTTCCCGCGATTCCTGTGAAAATCCAATTATGAAATTTTCTGAAAACAGTAACAATTGTCTGAGTTGCCGATATCACAAAATAATGACACTATAAACTGACGACAGCATCGGAAGTCAGTATTGAATATATGGGAGAGTATAGTAATCGTATAGTAATAATATTAACTATAAACTGACGACAGCATCGGAAGTCAGTATTGAATATATGGGAGAGTATAGTAATCCTATAGTAATAATATTTTATAAGATCCCATAGACTTAATACTGACTTCCGATGCTGTCGTCAAGTAAAAGATGAATATTTAAAGTATTTTTAACTCTCCTATAGTTCATTTTTAAGATACTTCATAAGAATATATTAAGATCTGTAGTAATGATCCATCTTCAGGGTTTTAATATTGGCATTAACTATTTTACATCTTTACATTTCACCATCTTGAAGTGGTAGGTGGTGATAAATTAAGCTGTTACACTATATACATTGTTTAAATCTTTATTTATAACATTAAAAAAATGTTACAATAAAAAAATAATGTAGTTTTGAATGCATATTAGCGATCATCCAAAGGAACAGTCTCTATCCTTTCAAGAAGCAAACATCAGAAATCATGAAAAGGAAAACTATAAACATGGAAAAATTCAATTTAATTCTATTTTCTAATTCTAAAATATTAGATTATAAAATTATATGCATTAGTAATAATTGTATCAACTTTTCTTAGTTATTCTATACAGGGTGAAGAAAAACTTCGTCGTTAAATTTTGTGTACTGATAGGGAGACTCAGAACAAGTCGAAAATGTCTAATGAACATATGGTCTAAATATTTGAGCTATAATCCTTTAAAGCTAGTCAATCACCATCGAGTACACAAAGCGTCATGACACATCGCGTTGCCAAGACGCGTCTCCAGCTTTCTTATTACTCGTAATACCATAGAAGAGCGACGCAATGCGACGCGTCTTGGCAACACGATGCGACGTGACGCTTTGTGTACGCGATGGTGATTGGCTAGCTTTAAAGAATTATAGCTCAAATATTTAGACTATATGCTCATTAGACATTTTCGACTTGTTTTGAAGCCCTCTATCAGTACACAAAATTTTATGACGAAGTTTTTCTTCATCCTGTATCTATGTGCAAGAAAACTTCCAATATTTTGTCATACATCTTTAGAATATTATAACAGACTTAAAAATGTCTCAGAAAAGGTTATATTCTATCATACTTAAAAAGAAAAATAGTGCTATGAAAATAAAACCAGATCGATCAGTTTCAAGATCAATCATCGTTTGAAGTGTCATTGATTTTATTGTCGATATTCTGGTTTTAATCAGGAATACGGATAAGGTGTGGGACTTTACTAGAATTAGCTAGAAAATTAGATCAGGCTCGGCAAACAATTTTTTCTCGATAATCGATATAATGCGGTAGTTAAATTAAAACGATTCCTCTTAATTTTCTATTAAACGAAGATTATTTACATAATGAAGCAATTCGGAATCATTCTATTATAAAAATACTGTACGCCTGTAACTTGCAAGATTGTTAATATTTAATGGATATCATTTGCAACATCGTTTGTTTTGATTTTAATATGAATAACAAAAATATTCTAAGTGGTTAAAAATACTGTACGCCTGTAACTTGCAAGATTGTTAATATTTAATGGATATCATTTGCAGCATCGTTTTTTTTTTATTTTAATATGAATAATAAAAATATTCTAAGTGATAATTAAATGCAGAAAAATCGATTGAACTCGATAGATTCGAAAACTGGTTAAAAAATAGAATTATCAGAGAGAGAAACAAAGATTAATTTTAACTTCAGATCTAGCGATTATTGTAGAAGGTTATAATCACGTTTAATCATAGAAATTATCATTTCGAAACAATAGGTTAACGTTAATTTTTATACTGACAGACAATCCAATTTATATTATGATACGGAGTAGAACGAAATTTCAAGGACGTACAGTTGTGGATTAATATTCATCCAGTTGGAAAAAAAAAAAATAAACCTAAAAACAGATATCAATACTGTACAAGTAAATTTAACCAACTCGACATGGGAAAAACAGAAAACAAAATGGTCTTTTTGCAAATTTTTATCTTTAGAATAAAGAGAGAAATTATGGCATGATCAGCTTGTTATGAAGTTATCTTATTTTTCTTTTTTTTCCTGCTGTATAAACAAAAATTATGAAAAAATCAATCAATTAAATGATTTATTCTAATTTTTTCTTAATGAGAATTATGAAATTAGCAGTGGGTTTATCCAGAGGGGGGCGAAGAAGCGGCCCGCCCCGGGCACCAATCTGAATGGGGGACCAAGAGCATGGAATATCATTATTATTCACCAGATATTTGTAAAAAAAATTTTATATAATTTTCTAAGAAAATATGTGTTGAATGTTAACACTGATGCATTTTTTTGGAGGGGGAGAGGGAGCCAAAAAAAAAAAAAAAGCCGCCCCATGTAACAAAGGTTCATTAGTTATATTTGCATTTAAAAAAAAAAAAAAAAATGCCGCCCCATGTAACAAAGGTTCATTAGTTATATTTGCATTTTATATTCTCTTCGTTATTTCGAGCAAAGTTTTCGCATTTCAAGGAAAAATTAATGATGCAAAACAAGATTTTGTCGCATATTTTGCAAATCAAAAATAATAATAATAATAATAATAATAAAATGTGCAATGGCTCCATACTAAAGCAGATATTATCAGATATTAAAATTCTTCGAAGTGTTGTTAGTCTATTGACAAGCATCCTATCGAGATAAATTGCAAAATCGGTGTTTGTTTTCCCAATTTCATTTCTGTCAGTTTGGTTTACAAAATTACCGAATAGTCATCGACCAAAATGGAGGCGGAATAGCCTATGGTAACGCCTTTCGAAGACCGAAAGGGCGTACCACTTTCGCTTTCAGAAAATCGATCGCCTTTCTCTTTCCTTCCTCAATAGCTAGCGCCACCTTTGATGCAGACGGAAGAAAGTGACCCGAAAAACCGGAAACGAGTATTTCCGATTAAATGATATCGATTGATTTGGATTTATTCTTTTCGATAATCAATCAGTTCAGTGATTTTTAAAATGCATGCAACAGAATGGAGTAAAAATCGCTCGAATATTAAGAGAAATGCTGTTTCCTGGGGCACAGAAATGACCACAACAGGGAAAGGAGCGCATTAACTAGGAACAATGGCTACAAACTTCTTTTCTACAAAGGAAGGGTTAACAATCGCATTTTCGACTCGGAGACAATAAATTCGCGTCCATTCGCACGGAGGGGAGGTAAATGGCCCTTCCCATCCGATAGACAGTCGGTCGTGCGCCGGATATCCCACATTAGGAACAGGTGAATATCCCCGGGAGGTCCACCCGATCTCGTGGGAACGCCTCCCATGAGCGATTCAGCCAGCCAGCTTTCTTCTACTTTTCCGTAGAAATATCCTCTCTAGCGAACGAGAATCGTCCTCTTTTTCACATTACACGAAAAAAAAAAAAATCCATCTTCCAATCCTAGATTTTTACAAATAGAATCGATAGTCGTGAGATTATACGCGGTTTGTACATTTGTTCGGTAAAATTTGGCCGGATAAATGATAAGATGATGATCATCAAAACTCGCATTGCTTCCGGTTCAGACTCGTTTTACATCACGCCTATATCGCTTTCTTCCAGAACTTGTCTTTCCTCTTCGACACACTCGTCCCGCAGTCTGGGTATATGACTGCCTTTGGATATTTGTACAGCTTCCAAGGCCAATACGCTAATACGTGACGAGTCTACGTAAAAACAAACGGTTGACGTTACAACGAAACAAGTGCCAAGGCGAATAGCCGAGCCACCAAGTAATTCCACGAAATATCATCAGAGATTTTCGTAGGAAATATTGAGCGAATCACGCCAAGTTACCAGAAAAATTTTATCCTGAATCCACGTCAGGAAAATGGAGAAAGTTTAAGGATGGATTAATTAATATACACACTTTTAGTTTTATTTTTGGTTTATTAATTTTGATGTATATATATAAGAAAAATTGATAGCAAAATGGCGCCGAAAATATGTTCGACGTAAGTAAATGCTTAATTAATATACACACTTTTAGTTTTATTTTTGGTTTATTAATTTTGATGTATATATAAGAAAAATTGATAGCAAAATGGCGCCGAAAACATACGCTTTAATTTTCTTCATGACTATATTTACGATTTTTCCTCCCCTGCTTGGCGCCACATAGTCTACCGAAATCCAACACTGACTGCTAGATAGTCGTCAGTTTGGAAGTGTCTTTCAACGTGATTTTAGTAAGCTTACCTGGGAACATAAGCGTATCAAGCTTTGTATGCCATGCAAGAGAGCGGGGACAACGACACATTCGAAATCCGAATTGGCCGGAAAGAAATCTCTAATGGACTATCCCAGTTAGCCTGTTAGAACCACCGGAAACCCAACTTCCGTTTATTCGGATGGGAAAAGAACTAGGGTAGAGATACCCCATTCCGGTGGGAGGATCGACGTCACTATAAATCGATAAGTCACCTTTCGATCAGTTGGATCGCGGTGGCGGAGTCGATCTTATCGATCCATCGACAACTTCCGCTCGACCACGACGAACTGGAACCATCTTCCAATCACTCTAAGTACAGTTTTACTATCCGAATTCAGAATAGTGCATTCTAGCAATTCGGTATGGTCCATACAAGTTATTTAAAATCGATAAATACCCAGTTTAGATGAGAGATTCGCGAAGATATATCTCTACTGTACAGATCAGTTGTAAAAATTATTAATATATTTTTGCGTTAACACTTTCGCTAGTATGTTCTTCTTATCATTAGAGGCGACTCTTTCCTACCTTTATTTAGTACCTGTAAGGTGTGATGACAAATATGTCAAGCAGCACAGTTACTAAGAGAGAGAATAGTAGGCCTACAATCCTGAGTGGTTCGCTCATCCGCGCACCCGGCGGCCGTTTCTGTAATGACGTCGACCCGAGTGCGTCCGGTAGGGTGGACCGGCGACAGCTGGTCGACCAGGTGGTGGACGGTACGCGGACGCTAATTTCCCGTTACAGGCGGCGGAGGTGGATCACACTATTGGTTTTTTTTTTTTTTTTTTGTTGGTTTTTTTTTTTTTTGCCTCCCGGCCCCTTCACTGCAGACCCTTCTCCCCGGTATCCCTGTGCCCGTCTCCAGTCTCGGGCCTTCTGCTTTCTGGACTTCCGTCAACTGGGAGGAGACGAAAGTAATTTCCGCCAGAGGCGGTAGACTTTTCCGACACGTGACTTCCGTCGGTAAACGAGAACCGGTCACGTGCCGAGACACGTCGACCCGAGGAGAATTCACCAGCCATTCGAGGCATACGATATACAAGAGATTATCGTCGCTTAAGAAGAAAAAGGCTAATTGTTCCGTTTCCGGAATCGTTCCAAGACCGGATAATCGGCAGGAAAGTACGTAAATCAGTTTTGCAGCTTTTTGAAACGCTCGGGCTTACTACTAGATTTTCCGGACGAATCGAAGAAAAGGATTAGCGTTAACGCGCGCGCCTTAGTAAATCGAACGTGATCGTTCTGTTAATCTGATTCTCGTATTACTTTCTGGACGAGTCTGGTGAAAACAGGGTCGACTGGCTTTTGACCTTTCATCGCAGCTAGCGCCACCAGGAAAGTCGGCTCACTTTTACGGGGAGACGGGTAGATGTTTGGTATTTACGTGCGCAGCAGCTTTCCGCACGCGTTGGGATCGCGGAGCGGTGCGACGCGAGCCGCACCGCAAAGGCGCGAGAAAAAAAATCCAAGAACGTATTTGACATACCTGCTTATAAATAAAAAAAAATCACGAGGAATTTCTCCCGGACACGCATCGGGCCTTACCGACGCGAGAAAAAACCCTCATTACAGCTGCCGGAAAAAAGAGTCCAGCGGCCATTGTTCTGGCTGACTACTGGACTGTGCAGTCTCCGCCTCCACCTATGACTGCATTCTTCGACCGGACGAATCTGCTTACTTTCTACCCTTCTACGGCCCGAAGTGTCCGATAAAATGTCTAGAGCATTGTCTAGACTCGTTCCATAGTTACCATTTCGCAGTTTTAATTCCATAGAAAAAAAATTCCGCTTTTTTTTTTATAAAAGTTGTTTGCTTCTCTATAGGAAAATTCTTGTGCGGCTAAAAAAAAAAATATTGCCAAGTATCGAGCCGATGTCGTAAACGGGGACAATGCGGACTAGACGGCGCCATTGTCTCGGAAGTCACGCGATTTCAATTCTGTGCTAGCTTATGAACGGAGTCTATTGGGTTCCTCTCATTCTGATTCTCGATTGTTTCTCTTCTTTTGCAGGAGTCTTTGTCGAACATTCCGAACATCCTTTGGACTCGATAGAAATTAAACTGGTAGTGTTGAGTCCCCATTTGATGGATTAAGAGCAAGAAAGACATTCTAGAATTTTTTCCATTTGTTCTCCTCATTATGTGAAATGTTAAAAGTGAGGAAAGGATGTTGGGCATGAGTCGCTAATCTATTTAAATGCATTTGGATAAATTCGTACAACACAATATGATAGTGGAATTCGGGACTATACAAATACAAACGTTTAGTGGACAGAAACAATAATTTTTATCTCAGAATTCTAAACGAAAATCTCCAATTTTATATGGATTCTTTTCATCGATATTCAATCAAATTATTTAAACAAAAAAAAAATTATTAAATTGTTTATATTTTTGAAATCTGAGTGTAATTTTCTACTAGAACAGATGTCTAGTTCTAGTTCTAGTACTGAAGTAGTTTCCAAATCTGAGTATAATTTTAGTCAGATCTGGAAACTACACTCAGATTTAAAAAATTACATCCAGGTCTGAGTATAATTTTACTTAGATCTGGAAACTACCCTCAGATTTGAAAAATTATACCCAGATCTGAGTATAATTTTACTCACAAGTCAGATCTGGAACCTATACTCAAATTTTAAAAATTATACCCAGATCTGAATATAATTTTACTCAGATCTGGAAACTATACTCAGATTTTAAAAAATTACATCCAGGTCTGAGTATAATTTTACTCAGATCTGGAAACTACTCTCAGATTTGAAAAATTATACCGATCTGAATAAAATTATACTCAGATCTGGAAACTACATTTCAGATATGAAAAATTATACCCAGATCTAAGTAAAATTATACTCAGATCTGGTTCTAGTAGAAAATTATACTCAGATCTGAAAAATATAAACAATTTAACTAATTTTAAAGTCATTCTTTCCGAAAACTCTTACTATCTCCAAAAGAACTCCAAAGAAAATCTTTTCTTTGGTGATCTTTACAGTATGCGTGCTTATAGATCAGCACTTTATATAATTCTCACTTCTCTCATTCCGTTTTTTTGGATTTTCATTCTTTCATTATTTTTTCTGTATTGTTTTTTTTTGCTATAATATATCTGTGCTAATTTGAAAGTCAAAAAATTACTATTATTATTATTATTATTTTCTTTTTTCTTACAGTCATTGAGACTTCTAATCCTCACAGTTATCATTCTATTAATCTTAGTATGCAGACCCATAATCAATCATTGTAAAGAATAATTTCGCATTAATAATCCTCAGCTATAAACAATGTAGAAGTCTTATTTTTAAACTAAAAAAAAAATCATTAAATGATTTAAATTTACGAACAAAACAAGCGAGTTTAAAGAAAGCACAAAGCTATAATCACTTGAGTTAATTACTGATATATCGAAAAACTAGCATATTTAATTTGCATGACCCAGTTATTTCAAAAATAAAAAAATGTTAATATATCGATAATGATCCACAAGTGACATTCATGTCAAAATTTCTCTAGCTATCAGATGATGATGATGATAAAAAAATTTTTATAAAAATACACTGAATACAATTTTTTCTGATAAGCGAATCATGTCTATGAATATAAATGATCATTAAATTAAACTTAGAAGATCATAAAAATACTTTTTAAATTTTAATGCAGATTGTAAGCATTACTTTGTAAGTTAAAATTTAAAATAAATATTATAATTTTATTTAAATATTTAATATTCTTATTTACGTTGTATGATGCTCAGGTTATCGATAAAACTGCATGGAAGCTTGGAAAAATAAATAATTAGCAGGATCGTACGGAGTGAATATTTAATGCATGTCAGAAACTTTTTCTAGATATCTATGCGAAGTAATAAATTAGCATCGCAGGTTAAGAGGATGAAAAACGAAGGAATGGAACGAATATGTTAAGAAGAGATAAGACTTATATGCAGTAAATCTACATCCTATAAAAAGTTTAACATGACTATCCTTGTTTACATCACCAAAAATGTATTAATTCGTAAAGCAAACAATAGTCTGTAAGCTGGCAATGTTTATGAAGTTTTTTAACAATTTTTACTGTAATTTTTCGTAGCAATCTTTAGCTCCTTTCTTGTGAAAATATAGACTGAACTAGTCCAGTCGTCAGGCCATTTACAGCTCCTTCAAATCTTATTGCAGACTGTGAACATCATTTTGGTTCCAGTTTTACCATGTGATGTGATCATTTCAATAACAATGTTATCATTTCCTGGCGCTTTGGCTAATTTTATTTTAGAAAGTGCGAAATCTACTTCCTCTAAGGTGATGTCAGGTTCTTAAGTCGAATGTTGGAGCTCCACTACATTATGTGTGTCTTGTTTTCAATTCAAAAAGTTATATAATTTATTGTTTTCGAGATATTTTGCTAATTAAAAAATTTCGCTAGTTGTAGATGTAGGAAAGGGGAGGCTTTCTCAGCCCTAGTACTGAGACCACCAAAGGTCTATTGTGCACCGTTAGTTGCATTTCTTGGTAATCCAGTTACCTGATATTTATTTTAAAATTATTACTAGAGAATAAAAAATTACTCGGTTCAATGGTAAGCAGTTGTAAATGGATAGGACTTTATTCAACTTAAAAATATGCTGCAACTAAGTGTATTAGTAAAAAGCAGGTATTTGTCATCAGTTAGTATACATGCGAAACAGTTGGCTTTCCAGGAAAAATGATTGATAAATCGGTTATTTTTATCTATAATTTATAATCTTTCCTACTCGATCTGTATAACACCTGAATCCATTCGCTGATCTCAGGTAAACTTATAAACTTGTGATCGTTCTGCACTCGCAGGTTCGCATTTTTGATTACGAAATTTTCGTTACTACCTGTGCTATAAAATATAAAAATTCGAGAGATTCCGCGGAAATCGATTTTTCTGCCTTTTTTTTTTTACCCGTACCTGTAATCACAAAAAGCACTCCGGTAATTCCGGAAGCGTATTTTAAGTCCGAACGGGAAAGGCCACCATTCACTCCGATGCGGATGCAGACTCTAATGAGATTGGATGGACACAGCCAAGTAATGAATCCATCGCGTGCCAACTACCTCCCGTCCTTTCGAACATCGATTTTCGGGCGGAGCCTGCGCCATGGTGAGGACTTTCTGTCTTTTTATTCTTGCTGCCGAATTCCCGCCCATTCATCTGCTTTCACTCAAAGAAATCCTCACCAAAACGCAGTCTACTTTACACGTGGAAACCTGTGATTAAGAGTTTTGTCGCAAATTCGGATTGGATTCGATGATGGGTCGCTTGTTACTCCGTTTATGCACTTTTCGCTTTTTTTTCGTCTTATCGAATACCTGACAACAGTTTCTATTTACCGATTTCTGCACTGGGTGAATATTGGTATTGGTATGTCCTTCTAACTAATTGCATTGTTCAATGGCCACAAAATATATATATTCTAGATGTGTCTAGGAATACGTCAAAAAGCCAAACTTTCTGAGTGAAAATGGACGTGAGGCACATCGAGGATACGCAGAGAAGAGCAGCTGCCGGCTTAATGACTATAGCAGGTGTGCTGAAGTAGGTCGCCGACTAGTGACGCGATAGCCTTTTTTTTTTAAGATTTTTCCACATATTCCGCTCAAACATGAACAGGAATCGTACTTTCATTGTATCATCTACTCCAAAACACATATGACTCATTTTTTTTTTTCTTTTTGAAAGGATATTCTTCCATGTTCGAAGTCGAATTCTGATCGTTTAACTTTCTATTGAGAAAGAGAAAACGCGCCAGGTGTTTAACTATCGACTCCATTTGTTCGATCAGTTTCGACACCGATGTTTCTCCATCAGATATTCAACCTATCATCCGACTTACCATGACCTTGGCAGGCATGAAAAAAGCATCTATTGACATTTTCCTAATTTTCGAAAGTTAGGATCCCTCATGGCTATTTCAGGTCCAACTTCTGTTTATTCAATAGAATTCGGTCTATAATAATAATCGAACGGATTCGATATTCCGTGGAGCCCTTTCGCGACATTAGTTGGTCGCGTTGCCGTGACGACCAATGAACACGCCCATTCCCTGGCTTCCTTTCCATCAATCAACGCCACTGGGTACCGCAGTCGGGTATACGAACTGAATGTTCGATAATTTCGCTCTCCAAACGAAATCGCTAACGGTTAGTTTGTATCGGCCTCCATCCTCCACGGGATTGGGGATTAATCCTATCCTCCCCATCTTAGCAGGAAATGGGAGGAGTCGAGCATCGCCTGATGAATCTCTTCCAACCATCCTGGATGCATTTTATATCATCCTCCTTAAATTTTCGTGGTGGAAACTGGGTAACTCCTGTGTGGAATGCGAGAGTGGTTTCCGGGATAACAGCAATCTGTCGAATCCTCTTCTCGACCAATTCCAACGACTTTAAATCGAGATAGCGTGGCATTTTCTCTAGGATAGTTCCGCACCGTTTAGAACGGACGTGGTGTGTTGCTACGGGCAACCGTTCTTTGTTCTCGTCTCTTTGTTCTCGCTGACCGTGAAGTATTCTGCCTGGAAAAACTATTATAGCAGCCATTCTTAAAGGCGTTGGAAAGAGAGAGTTGCTCCAAAAACGGACGAACCGTTTTGCCTGATGAATCTCTTCCAACCATCCTGGATGCATTTTATATCATCCTCCTTAAATTTTCGTGGTGGAAACTGGGTAACTCCTGTGTGGAATGCGAGAGTGGTTTCCGGGATAACAGCAATCTGTCGAATCCTCTTCTCGACCAATTCCAACGACTTTAAATCGAGATAGCGTGGCATTTTCTCTAGGATAGTTCCGCACCGTTTAGAACGGACGTGGTGTGTTGCTACGGGCAACCGTTCTTTGTTCTCGTCTCTTTGTTCTCGCTGACCGTGAAGTATTCTGCCTGGAAAAACTATTATAGCAGCCATTCTTAAAGGCGTTGGAAAGAGAGAGTTGCTCCAAAAACGGACGAACCGTTTTCTTCTCGGTCCAATTAAAAAAAAAAAAAAAAAAAGCCAAGTCTGTTGTTTGGTGGCGAAGTCTGGATCGATAGTAGTGTGAACCCGCCTTTGTTCAGCGCATCCGGTATTTCGTCTGCCTCGTTAATTCTGCCCGCCATTAGTCGAGTCAATTGGCGCCGTCGGTCGATAAGGGCACACTACTTTCAACTTGCACCTTCCCCTATCTCCCATACCTCCATAGAGGGCTAAAACCCACACTCGAACCCGATTCACTAGAAACAACTATATAACAATTGCAACTTTATATTAATCGCCAGCCGGTTATTTAAATATAATAACCCGGAGCCAACGAAGAATATTAGTTTTTTTTTTTATTATTATTATTATATTACTGAATTCTGATAATAAACAACAGAGAAGAAACAAAAAATAGAGAAGTCAGACAGAGTTATTTATGGATTTCTTCAATTTTACATTCTCTTAAGTTATAGTCTATTGTCTAGTAGAGTTGAATAAACGTAAACAAAACACTTACTTTATATTCCGATAGTTTTAATTTTAGAAATAATTTATTATTTATTTATTTATTTCGATATATAAACATAATTTAATTTCTTCGATGATTTTATGATTTAAAAATATATCATCTAATAAAGTAAACTGAGAAAGTATAACTAAAGATCATTTACACAGATTAATGAAATGATAAATTTTTTTATATAATTAAGATCAACTTTTTTAAATTAAAATATAAAGAAAAAATTCATACGATTTTTACATGACAACATTCGTTCATAAAGTAAGTCATTAAATTCGATTTATACACATTAAGATGTATACTAATATCCATAATACACGGATGTTTTTTTTTTTTTTCACAAAATGGTTTCACTCTTTAATAAATGATAGCTAATAAAAAAAACGAGGATATATTATTACTTAAGTGCAGTGGTTCCCAACGTGGGGCGCACGCCCCACAAAGGGGCAATTTGATTTTTAAGGGGGACAATTCAAGAATGAACAGTGAATTTTTTGCATTTCTTATGGTTCTAGGGACATCATATAGTGTATATAAATATATATTGTGACATATACATTTTTAAAATAAAAAAATCAGAATGTACACAGCGGTTTTGAAACTTTCTTTGCTGTTTTTCTTTCAAATCACTTCATATCATTATTATTTTTTAAACAATTTTTTAGAGATTTGTTCCTCAGTACTTCAACCGTCCTTTCGTTCTTTTATTTTTCTCTTTCATGGATGCCATGTTCTTTGGAAGCTTATTTAGACCAAATTAATGGTTTTTTAAGCTTCCTCCACGTGGATAGTTCACTTTTTGAATAATAAAAATTATATGTCATAGGGGGCATCAGGATTTTAGAAATGCTTAGGTGGTGCATGGCCAGAAAAAGTTTGGGAACCTCTGCTCTAGTGGCATAAATATTTTCTCTATAGAATAAAATTAAAAAGTTTATTGGGATTATATTTATTCAATACAGGCCAAACATGGCTAAATTGCGATATACAATAAGCCCTTTTTGGTGATTTTGTATATAATTTTTAATTTATCCGAAACGATCATAACGGACCGATTTCTAAGTTACTTTTCTTAAAAGGAAATATTTTTGAGACTCAAAATCACCATGCTCCCAAGTGTTTCTTCGGCAATAACTTTTGAGTAAAATGATACAACTCTATGAAAATCATTCGAGAGGTTTTTTTTTTTTCCACAAAATATGATTTTGACGACATAATTTTTAACATTTTGCATTGTCAGTCACTTGAAAACAACATATAGGCCTATAAGTATTTACTTCTGAAATTTCTCAATTTATTCTCCTAAGAACTTTCAACTAATTGATAAATTATTATGAAATTTTGAAGAAAGATCATACCATTGAAGTCATTTGATAAATCATCATTATCAGATTAAAGTTACCTGAATACAGTTCGAACTTTATTCTACCTTTATAAAAACGTAGTGAGAACAATAACCGCAACCTTTAATATAAAATATATCTTTACATAACTAATATTTTCTAAATTTTTCATAGTCTACAATTGTTGACACTATTCTTTTTTTATCATTGAAAACTATTTATGAAATTATGGCATAAAAACCCATAATTTGAGGTTATATCAAAATATTCATCCTGCAATTTTGATCAAAAATATATCTATATATTAAATATCTAATTATTATTTTTTTCAATTAAGTTTAATTGAATTTTAGTAAACAAAATTTTTGTTTTTCTCTTTAATGATGTAAACAGTAAATATGCATAAATTACACAAAGAAATAATTTATTAATGTCTAAAAAAAAAAAATACAGTAATGTTACTTATCCCCTGGAAATTTTTGAATTTTTAAATCAAACTCTATTGGGTTAATTTAGCTAATAAAATCAGTTCTAGACGGTTTAAATAATTATAAATAAACATAAAAATTGAATTTGGAAGTACGGTGATAAAACATTGTGATAAATTAATGTAAAATAACAGAGTCAACTGACTTCTCGTAAATTAAGTAGGATACCTGTAAGGAGAGATGTTCAATCCATTATCTAAACGTAAGTTTAGGATTAAATTGTTCTAATTAAAGCAGATTTTGCTATGCAAGGAGGGGGAAAAAATCGATTTATATATAAATCGAATTTATCCTTGAATATTTTTTTTTTATACCAATCGAGAAAATTAGAATCATAATTATGGAGGATGAACGTTTCATATCGATTCTTTCATTATTATTATTATTTTTTTCGTTGCCTAGATAATGGGATCGTAATCGCAAACTGTATTTACAGTTTTATCAATTTGTTGTAATCCTATTTAATAATCATCGTAAATAATTTTCTCGCTTTAATGCGATGTTCTCCATCCGATAGTAGGGATCTACTTTATGTTTGTGTGCTGTTTTCTCGAAAATGGGCTCCTTATCAAAATATTTCTGAAACTTTACAATAAAAACAAGTGTCCCTTCAACATTTAATGCATGACAACTTTAATTTATGTATAAAAATTAAGTGTAAATTGGTCTAAAATTAGTTAAATAACCAATAATTGGAGATCTAAAGCGCTACTTAACAGAAAAAAATCAAAAGTCAATCTTATTACTTGTATAACATAAGACAGTCAAACCTCAGTTCATGAATTTAATTCGTTCCTGAAGGTCGTTCGTAAACCGAAACTATTTTCTCTATAGAAATTGATGTAAAATGTATTAATCCGTTCCTGGACCCCAGATGATAGCTTATTTAAACTTTCACAACAATACTTTGTGCACAAGTTCTTAACACAAAATCAATGGAAACCATTAAATCTATCACAAAAAAAGATAAACCCAACAATAAGTAGATCACATATAGAAGAAAACTTAATTTAGTTTTACCATACCTGTATGGAGGAGAGTTGACTGTGTAAGTGGAAGTGAAATATTATTGTTTGGAAGGTGATTCTATTTTTTTTTTTCTGTCTCTTGGCACCACTCGACTTTGCTTCAGACCCACTGTTTCATTAAAAAGTTGTTAGTGTGATTTATTTTTGTATACGTTTTAAAATGTTTCTAAAGTGACGGATGGCATCATCACACTGAAAATGTTGACGGCTTGCGTGTTCGTAACTCGAGACACAGTACGTCATCCGAGACGCTTTGCGTTCGGAAAATTTGTTCGTAAACCGAGGTTTGACTGTACATTCGAAGATATATGATATCAAACAATTAAGGAAATTTTTTCCAGCAACAAATCAAACTTATAAGAGAATAGAAAACTATATAATGACATTTAATGATAATTTCAAATTCAAACAAGTTTTATGATATCAAAATAATGCATCTGAATATAGAAAAACTTGCATTATTGATGCATTCTGTAAAGAAATATCGGATATCAATTGACAAGTACAAATATCGATTAGATCTAGACATAATATTAAAATTTTCATCAGTTATTTACGAGGAAGATTAGGCTATTAATTCGGATCTGCTTTTCCATCTCGCCCACTAACCCGTGCGTGACACCGAAAATATAAACGTTTAACGTCAGCAGTATATAAGAGTTAATGCCCTCTTTCGGGTCAAGGTCGAAGTTCACGCTGCAAAAATCCACATTATTGGCCACTTTTAAAGTTGCATGTTGTATTCTTCCAGTTTACAACGCGTCAGCCGTATAATGTCGCCTCCGGCTTATTACCGGTTATGGACGGAATTTATCCCCATTTCTTCGTCACTTTTTCTTTCCAATCGGTTTCTATAAACAACTAGACCACTAGTAGTAGTGGTGGTGATAAATATTTTCATTAAGTATCCCTCATAATGGATCACTTCGCTATTCAGGTTCTCAATAATCTAAATAAGTATTCGATTGCAATTCTAAAATCGATTTGGTTCTTTAAATTTTCGACTGGGAAAATTTACCACCGGAAATTGAGAAGAGTGACGCGAATGACGTGCCCAGTTGGTGCCTTTTCGCGAATCTGACTAATTAGCCGACACGCTATCTGTCCTCTGCTTTCTTCCGTAACGTCCAACTATCAGTTTGTCGACGGACGTCCCACTATCACCAACAAATTAATTCATAACTCTTCCACTCCTCTCTTAGACTAGAATGACCAAATCCGAACTCTGATGGAAATTCTCTGTTTTGCGTATATATATATTTATTCTAGATCCTGAACAAGTTGAAAAATCCAACAAATTCCTAATTAATAAATGTATGAAACGAAAATTCACTGCATTAAAAAATCTGAATTAAATATCATAAAATATTAAAATTTTTCTACGAATTTTATGATTCTGAATATGAAATATAGATAAGAACATAAAACAACATTTTTCTCGTTAATATAAAATTAATTCATATTAAATTCATCAAATATGATTGATAAAATCATAGTTTTTAAAAAAATCACTCCCTATTATAAAAAGCAAAACTGTATATAGATCATCCTTAATTATAGTTTCTAAGTTGGAAACCGGTCAACAAAATTCGATTAAAGGCCATAATCTATCACTGCGATCAAATTAGATTAGATAGAGGTAATATAACATTCCTTTGATATATTTGATGCAGTTTTTAAAGAGCAAAATACAAAGCAAACTTGAAAAAATCGTTAGTTACAAAATAATATGTGATTATTGAATAAAATAACATCATTTTAAAATCTTATTACCATGCCATTTATAGTTAATTTATTGTTTAAAGTAATAATGTATCATGAAGTGTAGAGAATAGTGAATTAAATTATTCAGCATTACGAATTTTATGAATCTTCACAAAATTGAAAATTAAACTGATGTTCAAAAATAGTAAAAAGAAAATTTTTGTAAATATTGCAGTAATTAATGTAATTTATGTATAACAATAAAAATCAGTCTCTCTAGTATAGTCGAAACGTTTCAGTAAATTGAAAACAGAATCTACGAAGTTTTTCAAAGGTTTCAAATTCGTATCAATAATAAAAATTTCAATGCCAATTCCAATCAAATTTGTTAAGAATTTAAGGGATTTTTGGTCCATTTTAAAACGGGTAATCAATAATTTAAAGTTAATATTTATTTGTTATTAGATTCCATATCTTTAGAGAAAGATTGTTGAAAATCATTTTAAAGATCTTTTCACGCTATTTTCAACATTTAACTGAGTTTTAATTGGAGTAATAGGATTCTGAATTGATCTTGTATCAATTCAGAGCCCTCCAGAATATTTCAGGAAGATCTGAGTCTAACTGGATGATACTCATTCGGGATTTTTGGTCCATTTTAAAACGGGTAATCAATAATTTAAAGTTAATATTTATTTGTTGTTAGATTCCATATCTTTCGAGAAAGATTGTTGAAAATCATTTTCCATATCTTTAGAGAAAGATTGTTGAAAATCATTTTAAAGATCTTTTCACGCTATTTTCAACATTTAACTGAGTTTTAATTGGAGTAATAGGATTCTGAATTGATCTTGTATCAATTCAGAGCCCTCCAGAATATTTCAGGAAGATCTGAGTCTAACTGGATGATACTCATTCTCAGGGGCGCCGAGAGAAATCCCGGGCCCCGGTACGAACCAAGTTTTGGGCCCCTATAATATATATATATTTTTTCTTTTCTCCTCTGTAAGATATCAAAACCATACATATTACATATATTTTACACACAGATTATTCAAATTTTTATTCACTTTTTAAATTCTGTTTAAAAAGTGTATTATATGCAATTAGAGAAAACTGAGGTTCGACGAATTTTATTTTTAATTATATTTTGGAAATATCTTTAAAATATCAATTTTTTCGAAGAATAACGTCATAGGGTCATAGAACTAACTTTGGAAAACGTCCGCAACTATTTTAAAATTTTTCTTTACACGTCGGTTATAATGAAAAACTTTTCCAGTCACAATCGTTTCGTTATAAACGTATTCCACTGTACAATAAAACCTCGCTTAACGTTGCTCTGTTTATCGCTGTTTCGATATAACGCGATTTTTTTTTTCGAATTCTTTATTTTTATTGAGTCACTTTGGCCTGGTTTTTCAAACCGTTATTGTTGCATAAATCTGAAATCTCAGGAATTTGTTACAGACTCCTATGCCATCTCACAATACGTTTGATAACAGTGCAGTGCAGTGCAGTGAAAGTCTGCTGCATTGCACTGCTTGATCATAAATATGAGGTGAGTTCATATTTATGATCTGTCATCAATGTTATTTTACAGTAATAAAAATAACGAGTTCATATTTATGATTGGTCATCAATGTTATTTTACAGTAATAAAAGTAACAATTATCTCATTTTAGTTTTAACCTGAATGCTGCTACTTTAAACTATAGTTTCTTGAAGTAGAATGTTTTCCTTTCATCAATATTTTTCGTTATTTATAGTTTACTGTAGGGGTTCCCAAAATACTGCCCGCGGTCCAAATGCGGCCCGAGATGTCAGATTATCCAGGATCTTGAATTCATAGAGATAATTTTCATTTTTACAAAAAATAAATAAATTTTATCATATTATAATTAAAAATTGTTCAGTTAAAAAAATACATATATAAGTGCTTCCAAATATGTTTTCATTATTTGGAAGCATTTATATATGCGAAAAAACTTTCTCAGTCACGAGTATTAATAAGTCCAAATTGAGATCAAAATCAACAAAGGAACTTTTACAATCGGTGTTAAGAATACATTCAACCGACTTAGAACCAAGGCTCAATGGTGTATTATTAAAAAAAAAAAAAAAACAAATGCACAAGTCACACACTTCAGATTGAAGAATTTATAAAAAAAAACTACACAAGTCACACACCTCAGATTGAAGAATTTATTATTATTTTCTTTTTTATTTGAAATTATTTAGTTATTTTTTTAATTATATTTGAAATGTATTATTTAAACAGTTCGTAAAAAAAAAATAATTTATTGTCATAAATAAAGAACGATTATGCTATAATATTAGTATAAATCATTCCCTTGGGCATAAATTTTTATCGATTTAAATGTATTTTTCCATAACACTTTTTTTTGGCCAGCCAAATATTTTGGAATTTACAATTTTGCCCATCAAGAAAATAGTTAACTTGAACTGATTCCGAGTAGCTATAATAATACAGATCGTAAAGAGTTTTCGAAACACTATCGATTGAATATTTACTCAATCGATATTATCTGGAAAATTTTCATGGATTGTTTTATAATTTATATGACTGATGTATGAATGCTTTTATAGTTTAAATAACAATCGGATGAAATTATTGTTAAAATTTTAATTATTAATAAAAGATAATGATTCATAATAAGCTTACTAACAGAGGAATAATGAATACGTGATTCTAATAAAAATCATATTAAAGAAATCAATCTAAAAACTCAAAGTTTCAATCGCCTACATCCCTAATCTATCTTCTTTATTTTAGAATGATTAGTAATACAAGAGTAAAATATGCATGTCGAAATCTAATTCACTCTATTATACAGAGTGATTCAGAAGAGTGGGGGAAAATTGAAGGAGCATGTAGAGGAGACAATTCTAAGCAAAATTTTTTAGGGTCATTTTTTGATTTGGAGATTCGTTAAAAAGATATAACAGCTGAAAATTTTGTGACGTCATTTTGTCTAGGTGTTAGTGTGTAAAATGCTCGGCCACCATGGGACTGAACCCTTGGCCGGATAACGAAATGGCCGGTTAAACCGAATTACGTATACAGTATATGAAATATAATACATATATACTTCACAAGATAAACAGGAAAAAAATCACAGAACACTAATACACATTGAATCACTATATTTTAATTTAAGCAAACTCGCTGATTTTTCGCTCATTTTTCCAACGAAAATTTTTTCACAAACTGAATTACAGTAACTGAGTAGAAATAACCATGTACACTGCTTGCACAAAGCAATAACAATGTCCACTGCTCAAATAAATAGAGCAATTAATAAATACCTGGAGGGTAGAGACAAACACGTCGTGACAGGCGGTGACTACCATATGAGTCATTTTGTTAGCTGAATTTCCGATTAAGAGGGCACCTACTGTATTTGTAATACTTGATCTGTTTTTTGGTTTCGTGAAATTCATTTTCGAAAAAATTGCTCACAGCAATAAGTACTGCTGAAGAGGGACATCATTTTACATATAAAACTAATTAGATTTGGATATTTATCTTTGGAAACATGTCTCACGTAAAAATCTTGCACAGGTACCTCACAAAACTGACTTTTCAGAACATCATCTGCCTGGAGTTCAAGTAATTCCATTTGAAGCGACATTTCTGCTTGCTCCACATCCACATTGAAAGGTGTCATGAATATTCGGAACTGAAGTTCACATGAATGAAAATCTCAAATCTGGATGTAAATTCTGTATTTAATTCTGCTGCGTCAGTGGTTCTACAATTCAACTTTTTTTTTTTATTAATTTCTGAAATAAATAAATTTTTTCTTAATAAATTTCGTAGTATTAGAGTAGAAATTTAATAACTTAAAATTATTTTGTTCTTTCCAATATCTCTTAAATTTTATTCTATAGTTCCTGTGGAAGGGCATTCTTATTGAAATTTTTATGGGTTACTAAAGAACGATATCCTCAGCTTCTTCACTGCGTTTTAGTAAAACAGTTTGTTGAGCGGCTAATTGCTTTTTTAACTTTTCAATTCTCTCGCTTCTTAGTTGCCCTGTTAAAGTTCCATATTTTTGAAAATGTTTGGTAGTATAATGTCTTTTTAAATTGTACTCTTTTAAAACCACGACGGCTTCATTACGTATCAGACAAATTGGCTTGTCCTTATAAATAACAAACAAATATTCTTGGGTCCACTTCTCCTGGAAGGTATGATGTTCTTGATCAACCTTTCTGTATTTACTACCTGAAGGTCCGGACATATTTTAGGACCAGAAATTTTTTCAAATTTTTCAAAACGATCAAAACTTACTAATCCAACTTCTATACTTCCCAACTCATCTTAACGCAAATTGGTGGGAATCACAGCTGCTTCTCCTCATATAGCGGGTGGCCTAAGCATCTCAAATATTCCAGAATTTACTGGCACTGTCTAGTCTAGGTGGTTGCCGTATCGGCATGACACAACAGGCTGTGTTAATATGCAACAGAGAAATTTAGTGACGGGCTGGACAAATCTTGCTCTAGGACTGCATGTGGCCTGCGGGCCAGGGGTTGCCCACCCCTAATATACAGTATTATAATTACAGTAATCTTTATTTAATTTTTAAAAACATTAATTATGTAGTAAATAAAAATCTTATTTTTAATGGGTAGTTTTCTGATGTTGCAAGATGTTTGATGTGATAGCTGACGCATTGTCTTTCTGAACTGCGTTGAAAAACTGTGTCAGTCTTGTCTGCATCACTTTTGCCTCAGATCTTCTAAAATTTCGGCGTAAGGAGCAGATGCATGGGAAGTCAGGTGCCTAAATTTGAGGCTGCATTTAAGCATAGGGTCACATTCTTCTATGGGGCCTGCGGATAATATGAACAGACTTTTGGCCTATCTGCGGTCTGTGGAGTGAGCAAAGATAGGTAATGAGAAATTTTCCGACAAACCGATTCAGAGACTACATTTGGTAACAGTTTCCTTTCTCTTTCTCTCTCCAGAGAGAAAAAGAAAGAGTGTACATTGGTAACAGTATTTTTGTTGCTCAGTGGGAGTCCACAAATAAGTGCAAAAGCTCCGTGAATAACGATTTTGTGGTTACAAATAAATTTTTGTGAATAGTTGAATATGTGAATAAGGAATCCGTGAATAATGAGAATTGACTGTATATTATATAAATGAATCTTTGTTTTTAATTGGTAAAACTACCATATATTGGTATACTATAAGATGAGCCTTTTTTTAATACTAATTACATAAAATATTTTTCAATTATAAATATAAAAATATTTTATTTTTATATTTGCAATTGAACAACATTTTATGTATTGATTTTTGCCATTGTTCTGGCATACTAAATATTCATTAAAAAACTTATACTGCACTATAAAAATAATGTCATTTAAATTTATCATTTAGTTTTTGTATTATCATTAATTAACCAATCTATTAGTTTGTTCATCTAAAAAATCAGTTAAAAATTGAGAGCCTTATATTAGCTGATCTAACTTTTGAAATTCTGAGAAAAATATAACATTTATTAGAATAAATAGCGAGTCTTTTATGATTTTAAAAAGATTTAAAATCTAATTCACCAAATAAATATAGACACCAAGATGAAAAAAAAAAAGCTTACTATTTCAAAGCACCATGAGATTAAAGGAGAGTACTAGAAGGGATTACTATTTCTTTGGTAGTAGAAGGGATACTATTTGGCAACTTTTGCCATTTAATCATTACTTTATCATTCAGTAATGAAGTGAAATGAATGAAAAGCATGATTTAATTGTAAATTTTAATTGGAAAATGTTATACAGCAGTTATATGTCATTATTTTCAGGAAATAAAATCAATTTTTAATAAAAAATACTGTAGATTTTTCAGATATTATGTCTCTGATTAGGTTTTCTTAAATCAGTTTTCAATAATTTGCTGTGCCATTCCAGGCCTTATATATCACTTACACCTGTGTAGATCAGCCAGTTTGTACAGGAAGGCAGCAGATGAAGCCCTATTCCTCATATAAATTTTTCAGTGAGTAGGAGTAATTTGATTCTGGATCTTCTGGATGGAAAGTCAAAACATTTCCATACAGTGAACTCAATCTATTGTCCTATTGTAATATAGTTTTAACATAGTGGTCATAAATAATAATGTATAATTCAGTTAGAATTCATAAGAAATGAGGTTTTCTACAGTTACTATAAATTTCTAACTTGTTTTCTGTCTTTATTAGAAAATCATAAGAAAGTAGGACATTATTTCATTATGTTGTTAAAATTATGTTGTTAAAAATTTTAGTATTTTTATTAGTTAATTTAGTTTTTACTGATGTTGCAAAAGTAACAGTGTGTATGAATGTGGATGTATATGGGTGGAATCACATCTTACTTTAAATAAGTAATATTAAGAAAATAAACTTATAATAATACAGGAATACCTCGATTATCGCGATTCTTGATTTATCGCGGTTTATAATTTGATACCAAAGTTCCAATTATTTACTCTCCAAATTCGAATTATTGCTGCCTCGAGATATAGCCTGACTATATATATATAGCCTGACTATATATATAACCAAAGTTACATTTGCTCTCCAGATAGCTCTCTTTAGCACTTTGTTTTATCCGACTGAGCTTGCTCACCACTCATCAGTAACTGACCACCTTTACCTGAAGTACCTGTAAACAGGACCAGATTAACTCGGTAAGCAGACGATGCACTACATCAGGGTGCCAAAATTATCATTTTCTTAATATTGTTACTCAGCAAATATTGTATATTGCTGAGTAGATGTTACAAGAAAGCTGCATTGGGGGCCAGGAAGCCGGTACTGCATGCGAATAATTATTTCTCTTCTTATTTACCTCTATAATAAATGCTGAAATAAACAGGATGATATCAAGTCTATAGCTATCAAGAAGAAACGTATAGTGATCAGCTTAGAAGATTAGTACGTTTAACACATTTTTTTTTTCCTGAAAAATCCATTTCTTGTAGAGTGATCAGCTTAGAAGATTAGTATGTTTAACACATTTCTTTTTTTCTGAAAAATCCATTGTTGAAAATTCCTTAGCAATGATCACCCATTTTACATGCATTATTTATCCCGATTATCGCAGATTCGATTATTGTGGTATTTTTTTGGAATATCGCAATAATCGCGATAATCGAGGTATTCCTGTAAATATATTTTTAATAATCTTGATGAAATTTAAAATATTCTTGTTTAAATATTTTAATTTTACAGATATGAACTTCCTGTTGTGGGTAGAGATGATCCAAATATACTTATTTTGCCAGTTTATATGAGAGAGAGAAGGTAAATTTAATCAATTATTAATAATCATATAATAATCTAATACATATATTAAATATCTTTAGAATCTCCCCCGTTTTTCAGACCTATTTTCAAAGAAAAAGTGCGTCTTATACGCCGGCAAATACGGTACTTATGCAGAGATACTTGAATTATCATATTTATTTGAATGCATGATGAGGATTTTTATGTTGTAAGCTGAGAATATTCTCTTTTAAAAACATTAAAACAGTTAATTTTGCATTATTTTTATGTAGTAAACTTTTAGAAATCTATTGTACTCAGGGATTGAGAAATGCTGAATTTTTATGTTCTCAATGCTGAATTTTTATATGTACTCAATTTAATTTGTTGCAATTGTCCTTGATTTATGCTGTAGCATCAAAAATGTCATAAAATAATCTTGTTGTGTTTTCACCTTGTAAACCAGTGCTTTCATCTAACCCCATAAATAATAAACTAAAGATTTAGGTCTGGAGATCCAGATAGCCAAATACTATCAAATATAATAGATCTGCTTCTCTATAGCCTTCTTTTACAATAAACCAATTATAGTTTGAAACTGTTTAAAATCAGATCTATGTTTATATGGCTTTTTTTTTACTCAGATAAATCTCTACTGTAGGTTCCTGAAGTTGTGATTTCATCACTACTCATCCTGTATAAGTAATCCTCAACTTATGACCACTTGAACTTATGACGGTGATGTCATTGGTAAAATCTGTGATTGATCAATGCAATTCACTTGCATACTAATCTATATGCAATGGACTGATATATCAAAAACATATTTTTATGTTTGGTTCTTGTTGTATTGTTATGTTCATTATGTTTATTAGGATAATATATAGCAGTGGTCTCAAACTCAAATTGCATCAGGCCAAATGAACAATTCAAAAGGAAATGAAAGGCTAAATATTTTTAATCAAAATTATAATGAAAGGAAAATATTTATTTGCAATTACTTTCAATTTTTCTTATAAAGATATCAGAATAACATTCATCATAAAATTTTAACTGAAGATTTTACAATTGACAACAATCTTGTCCATTGTGATTATAAAAATTGTACACCCAGTGATTTAATTGAAAAGGATATATCCAAATCAATTCATATAGAGATTTTATTGAAGAAAAACCGAATGATCATGAAACAGTTTTGGAATATGTAGAGGAATTTGAACGATAAGCATTTTACAGTTTTGGAATATTTAGAGGAATTTGAATGATAAGCATTTTCTAATAATGAACCAGAAATTGTTGAAACTCTATTTTATATAATAAAAAATAAAATTGAAAATATGTGGATGAAGTGTAAATTAAATATAAAAGAGGCAAACGCTACTTACAGACTTTTTTCAAATAAATACCGGTAGTTCTTATGTTGAAAGCACTGACAGACTGCAATGTGTATTTGACATTTTTGAGTTTCATTTAAAATAATAAAGGTTTCCAATTTGCTTTGAATAAAGGTTTGCATTGACATGAAAATTTAGTGTTTAGTGTTTAGAAAAATTTTGATTTTATGAATCTACCTAAGTTGAACACATTTTGAAGGAACCAAATGTGTCCAACATAGAGAGGTTTCACTGTATAAACTAAATCTGCATATTTAAATTTTATGTTTTCAGATATTAATGAATGTCTGCTTCAACTTGATAATTGTGTGCCTAGTCAAAGATGTGATAATACTATAGGATCATTTGTTTGTGTTCGTGTTGTAAGCTGTGGAACAGGATATACACTTAATGCTGAAACTGGAGAATGTGAAGGTATCTATCCTTCCTTTTGTTTAAATTCTCTATTTTTTATTTATCCTTGATTTGAAATTTAAATTATGAAATTACTCTATTTGCATAGATGATGATGAATGTAGATTAGGTACACATAACTGTGGTATTAGTTTTATTTGTCGCAATACTAAAGGTTCTTTTCGATGTGATCGTATTAAATGTCCTGCCGGACAGAAATTACTATCAGATGGTACCTGTCAAACAGTAACTTGTTCCAGAGGAATGGAAGCTGATAACAATGGAAATTGTATAGGTAATGCATCTTTTATTTTTAATCATATTAATAAAATATTTATGAAAAATTTAAAAAGTTCAAAAATTAATTAAGTTTTATTTTTTAGATATCAATGAATGTGTCAATCCTGGTATTTGTTGGCCAAATCAACGTTGTGTGAATACTATTGGTTCATATCGTTGTCAAAATTTATAAACATGTAGTGGAGGATATGAAGTAAATGAATATGGAAATCAATGTATAGGTAGTAAAATAATGATAAAATCTGAAATGTAATATTAAAATTCATTATTCTTCTTCCTATATTATAAATAATTTCAAAAAATTACTGCTGTTCATAGGAAAAATTTTTCACATATATAATTACAATAAGATCCCGTTTAATGTGTGTGGATACATTCCAAAGAAACAAATCGCTAAATGAAACAGCATTAAACGAGGTCATCTTAACATGTAAATAATGGGAATAGGTGAAACAGGACAGTGAATAAAAAAATATACATAGCATTTTTTTATTTTATTTTGTAGCATGTATTATTACTATTGTATTGAGTTGTCAGAAAAGTCATGATGCATTTTTTCTGTTTTAAAAAGTGTATTTATTTATAAAAAGAACAAAGATCAATCAAAGATATATTGCACATTTTGCTCAATAACCTTTTGCCATCTTTCAGGAAGCTTCATAATTCCTTGTTCATAGAAGGACCTCTCTTTAGCAGCGGAAAACTGAACAAGGTGCTGATTTACAGCCTCATCTGAATTGAACAACATAACACACAAGTAGTTTTGAAGAGAGCGAAACAAGTGGAAGTCTAATGGCACAAGGTCAGGCAAGTATGGTAGGAGTGGCAACACATCCCATCCAAGCTCCAATAATTTTTGGCAGGTGATCAAACTTGTGTGTGGTCTTGCATTGTTGTGATGGAACACAACTCCTTTACAATTAATGAGCTCTGGAAGTTTCTGGATGACAGATTCGTTCAAAATGTTCAATTACCAACAGTACCCTTCTGAATTGATTGTTTGGTTCCTTGGTAGAATCTCAAAAAACACGACACCTTTAAAATCCCACCATAATGAGAGCATATTCTTCCTCTGATGAATGTCTGCTTTCGATGTTGTTTGAGGTGGATCACCACACCAGGACCAAGACTGTTTGTGCACCACATTGTTGTAAA
>AYEL01089211.1:0-36951 GCA_000484575.1 Olivierus martensii | reverse complement strand
TATTGAAAAACTTCTTACTTTAGATATTAAATAAAAGCAAACAATAAGCCAAATAAGTAAGATAAATCGTTTATTCAAAAACGTTTTCAGTTATCCACATAGCCTGCCTCAGACTGAGGCAGGCTATGTGGATAGCTGAAAACGTTTTTGAATAAACGATTTATCTTACATATTTGGCTTATTGTTTGCTTTTATTTAATAAATAATTTATGTTTGTGATAAGGAAGGTTATTCCTCATTTTGAGACTTTTCGTTTTTTTCATTAAGAAATCATCTGACGTTGTTTGCCTTTTTATTTTTCATTCAGCCAGCAATTTCGATAGCGAAACATCGCATCCATGCCACTTTGTCCTGCCTTTGAACTTCTATTAAAATTTGGATCATTTTGTATAAATTGATACAGAATTTTCATAATAGTGTCTAAACTTGTTTTGACAAAAATATTGATGAAAGAGAAACGTTCTAACTTCAAGGAACTATAGTTCAAAGTGGAAGTATTTTGATTAAAACTAAAATGGAATAATTGTTATTTTTATTACTGTCAAGTAACATTGATGACATTCAGCTTAAAACTAAAATGGGATAATTGTTATTTTTATTACTGTAAAATAAGTTGATGAAACTAAAATGAGATAATTGTTATTTTTATTACTGTAAAATAATATTGATGACCATAAATATGAACTGTGACCGCAGCAGACTTTCGTATATACTGCACTGCATTGATATCAAACACACTGAGAGACAGTATAGGAGTATCAAAGCAACAAATTCATGTGATTTCAGATTTATGTGAGTATAATGGTTTGAAAAATTGCACCAAAATAAATCAATAAAAAAGATAGAATTTGAAAAAACAGCGTTAAATGGAGCAGTGTTAAGTGGAATCTTACTGTATGTTACTTTTGAACTAGTATGAATTCATCAAATGCAATTAATAATATGAATTCTATATTTTGCATTTTAGTTATTGCTAAATTCATCAATTGAATTACAATTGGTCCTTTACTACAACAATCAATAACTATAGGTTATGTTGTAAGATCTGACCATATATTTCAAATTCTTTTAAATATTTCATCTGTTAACATTATGGTCATGGTGCAGACTTCATATTCTTAAATGATTTTATATTATATATATGAATGAGGATTTTAATATGATTAATTGGTTTGCATGTAATTAATGAATTTTAAATTGAAGGTAAAACTAAATATATATATATACTGTCAGTTTTACTTTCATTTATATGATAATCATAAATATCTTGAAAATTTTAAGCATTTGTAATTTATTCAGAACATATCAATTATGAGAAAATTATTTTCTGAAACTGAAAAATACTTAATTACCATAGCACAGATGCTCTATTATATGATTATGAGGAAAAGTTATATAAACTGATCTGAAATAAAAAACTATATTTCTGTTTCAGAAGAAATATAAAGAACTAATTTAATATAGAACTATAATTATCTGAAGTAATTGATTATTCAGTTAATTTGGGTAGTCAAAAATCTAAATAATTGATTATATACATTTTTTGAAATCAAACTACTAAATGTTTCTTACCAATATGGTATTATTGGAAATGTCTGATTTTCTGATTGGATAACCAAATAGTTTTATTTCTCTTTATAATAAATTTTTCATAACTTTTTATTAATAAATATAGTTTTCAAAGTTTCAATATTCAAAACTGTCAATATGACAGTTTGAAAACTGATGGTAAATGATTTTGCAAATTCAAAGTTCTGCTTAGCTTCAGAAAATAAATTCCAAAAAAATCTAATATTACACTAAAAAAACAAATAACGGAAACTTTATGATTACTAAAGTTAAAAAATAAGTGTTAGAACTAAATGACAAAAATGTTAATGCATTTATAAACTAGTAAATTGAAATTCTAAAAACAAATAAAATTAATAAAATTTTGAATCCAAAAACACATACAAAATGTTAAAAATACTTTATTGAAACAATAATAAAGCAACAAACAAATTAGTAATAAAACTTGTTTAATGATCAACCAATCCAAATTGAGAAAGCTGTTCTAACAGCTTTCTCAATCTCCTCATAGGAAGATTTGCCTTATTGTTCATTGAGAAAGCTGTCAGAAGCATATCATCAGATGTGAAAACTATTAAGAAACTAAGATCTGATGCTCTATTATTGGAAGTTTCCATTAATAAGAATGATATGTTTTTGAAGAGCATCACACTTGTTGATAAACTAGTTACCTCTGTTGAAAATAAAATTCTATTATTTCCAGTTTAACTAGAGAATATTTTTCAAGTGGATGAGAAAGATTCAGAATTTTTTATAATCTTCCAAAACATGTATCACAATCTTTCATAAATAATTCTCAAGAGGTAATATTGAAGTATATCTTTTTAGAATTAAGAAAACTTAACTTCAAGACTCACTACAGTGCATTACAATAATAAATAAAACCCAATACATAACATCATAATATTCAACAGTCCTTTACTACAACAATCAATAACTATAGGTTATGTTGTAAGATCTGACCATATATTTCAAATTCTTTTAAATATTTCATCTGTTAACATTATGGTCATGGTGCAGACTTCATATGGAGAAACCTATATTCTAAATGTGGTTATGACAACCATTGCAAAGATAAGTACTCTTCTGAAACTAAATTCACTAATTGTCAATGATCATTCATATTTTCTAAATCTTGCCTATCATGTAAAAATAAAAAAATACAAATTGTTCATATCAAACAAATATATAAACAGTAAAAATTATATTATATTATTTTTATATTATGAATATATCATTATATATATTTGTGAAATTCAACTTTCCCAAATATATTTAATGAAATAGGCATAGTAGACAGAATCCAATGTACTGCATAGATTCATATGATTATATATATGAAATAAAATGGTCTTAACCACCTGATACAAACAACATGAATGTGCCATTAAACTAAAATACAATATATCACCTATATAAATCCATTAATTTTAAATAAAGATATAAAAATGCTGTAATTACACTAAGAAAATATAAGAATATAACATATATAGGAATATAGAACATTTATTAACATACAGCCAAAAATAAAAATAATTTAATGAAATTAAATACTGATACAAATATATTTAGCATTTGGAATAAAATTGCTGTCTTCACAGCATCACATAACACAACACAATAAATATTAAATATAAAATAATCCTCAGCAGTTCTCATTCAAACTTAACTAGTCTCATTTCACAGCCATCTTCAAACGCCATAACTAACCAGTTTCCCTTTTATCATGAATTACTATTCAAATTTACAATCTTCAGGCTAACATCAGTTTTTTACAATAGCAAGTATATATTTTTCAGACTGTTTTTCTGTAACTTTATCTCTTTTTTTGTAATCCTTATTATGCTTTTTCATGTACAGATTTTCTTAAATTTATTCAATTTAATTGAAATGGGGAATTCAAATTCCCAAAATGCATTTCTATGGATATTTAACTGCAATAAATATATTTTTTAATTGTTAATCTTCATTTCTTTATCCTGTTTCAGTTAAAAAATTGCAAGAATACTCAAAATACCATAGAATTTTCACCTGATCTAAAATTCTGATAGTTTAGTTATGTAAATTTTGAATTATCATGCTATAGTTGCAAAACTTCATCTATAATAAAATTTAAAAGTTTTAAAATAAGTTTATAACACTTAAAACTTTAAAACTTTGAACTTTTTTTTAACACTTAATATCATTCTTTTTTTAACACTTAATATACAAAGATATTTCACAAAATTTTTTAATACTTTTCATTCAGAACTTATTAAACTTCATTCTGAGTACAAATTTAGAAAAGATTTAAATTAGTCAATTAAATAATTTAAATTTCTCATATATTTTACTGATTTAAGATAGTTTTCACTTATGATGGGGTTCAGTTCAAATCCTGCTATCGTCAGTCAAATTTCATTGGAAGTCAGAAATGTCTAAAATTTATGATTCCTCATTACTAATGTTTAATAGGATACTATATATTATCTTAATAAACATAAAGAACATAAAAATACAAGAACTAGACACAAAAAAGGACACTTTCCATATATCACATCATTGGATCAGGACTTGAACCATGGAATTGCATTGGCCTATCACAGAATTTACTGATTATATCATTTTCATAAGTATAAATAGTTGTAAATTGAAGACTACTTGTATTTAATATCATTGCTATTAAAATTGAAATTATCAGAAAACTTTATCTGCTTTATTAAAAAACAAAATTACTGAAAAAGGAAAATTTTGCTAATTATATAAAATATTAAAAAAATTTTACCAAATTTAAGCAAAGTTTTATATATCTTTATACAGAAATATTTTTAAAATATTTGAATATCTTGTATAAAGATATATAAAACAAAAAATTCTTAACTATAAATAAAGATTTCACTATTCGTACGAATAACCATGAGAGTCACTGTATATATATATTTCTAACTTTTAATGTTATGTCAATTGTAGCATAGTAATAGTTATTATGGCAATGACAATCATAGTTAATAAAGAAATTGTTGCTAAGCAAGAGTAATTGTTCATTGGCATAATCTTGGAATGCTAATGTGGTTTAAATTTATTTTTTGTTGTTATTTAATATTTCTATATTAATATGACATTTGAAATTTAATTTTTATAGTTAACTAAGATTTATTGGCTGATTTCTATAATTTATTTATTTATATAAAAGCAAATATATTAAAACTTTTTTCTATTAAATTTTAATGGACTTATTAAAAAAAAATTCCATAGTAGTCAACCAGAACCTTCAATTTTTCTTTATTTGATATATATAGACTAAGAAAGCATTTGCTCAAAATTGAAAGATTTGCTAACACGAAAAAGGTAAAGCGTATTCTACAAAACAGGTAATTCAAAAAATATCTCAAGACTGCAAAATTTATTTATTATTTAACATTATTATATTTTACTTTTATTTATATACAAGCAAATATATACTTAAATTTTACTTCTGACAGTTCATTTAAGTAAATGCTATTTCTTCCCTTACAATCAGTTATCAATTGTCTAAAATCTTTCATTTTATTGTCATTTGTGAAAATTATATATATAATATTCAAAATATTTTGGCAGACCAAAATATTCAGATTTTTCTTTTTTTTTATTATTATTGCTATTAAAATTTTATATTTAGTCTAGTCTAATATTCCAGCAATTAATTTGAAGTTAATTGCTGGAATTTTAGACTAAACTGAATTTAGAATTTTCAATCACATTTCCAAATATTTTGAAATGTGAAAAGTGTGAATGAAGAGAAATGGTCTTTACTTAATGAACTATCAAATAATGATTTCTTCAAAAACTGTGTGAATGAGTACTTTAAAAAAGTATTTTATCACAAATTGAAGGATTTGCTATGAACAAAAAAGTAGAGCTTATTCATATAGATTAAAGGAAATGTTTTTACTTTTATTTTTTACTTGAAGCAAATGCTTTTATTTTGTATTTTTGTTCATGAATATTTGTTTCAACTTTATTCATATGGCCCAATGATTGCTGTTAGAAAAATTTTATTTTTAAGTGACATAGTAATGATCTGTTTCTTCAAATTTGACAATGAAAATTTTGTTTTGACATCAAACATAAGATGCATCCTGATTGTAAAGAAGTTAAAAATTTTTAGAATTGAGGAAATATTGCAACTATTTACATTATGTATTATATGGAGTAAAAAATATAAGTAATTTTGATAATTAATTTTAATGAGTTTTTTATTACGATGAATATGAATCAAAATTTACAACATGGTATATACCAGTTACTATAACACAGTATATACCAGAAATGGCAAATCCAAAATCTCCCATGCTAAAATTAGGAAAATTTCACAATATACATATTATGGTGTGCCATGATAGGTACTGTACATGCCTTTGTAGTTATGAAACTAATTATCAAAGTAAACAGGAGTATTTGCATACTTGCATTTGTAAGTATAGTATCTATATTATCTGCAGCATATAAATGAGTTTAAAAATACTGAAGTCTAAAATAAAGACAAAATCAAATAAAATAAAAAGTTGCTATAAAATTTCTATATGTCAGTAAAATCTTGCATGTGTGTCATTGATTTGCCATCACTTGTATATAATATATTGAATGCACTAGCAATTTTAGATCTCGTTACATTTTCAGTTTTGGAATGATGGAACTTTTAGGTATAACATCAGTACATTATGGTAGAACAGCTGTAATTATAGTGAGGATTAGTAGTAAAATTGATTATAGGTTATAATAAAATGCATTCAACAAATGTACATTAAGTGGGATATACTTGTATTCTCTCTTTTATCCAACTAGAATTCTGTTTATTATATGGTGAATATATCTGATTTATTATAGACCCGTTTTTCTGAATCCAAATGATTGTCAATTATGATTTCATAACTTCTCTTTATTCTATTTTATACAATTTAATAAAAATTTTATATGATTAGTAAATAGAGTTATCAGTATTCATTTCTTTATCATTTTTATTATATGAAACAATTTTGAAAATATACAGTATTGTATTTCCAATTTATAATGAAGCAATTGAAATTTATAATTGAAACAAAGCTTCTGATGAATTAGAACAGTGATTCTCAACTGGTGTTTTGCAAAATTTGTTTTATATACATATTATTTTTTAAGCATTCCATCAAAAATATTTTTATACTCAAAAGTAGTGATCACTTTTGAATATAAAAACCAACCGCTTCATAAATGCTAAGAACTACTAAATTAAAACAAAGAAATAATACAGAAAATAAACCTATTTAAAGTGTGCAAATAAGTCAAATGAAAAATATAAATAGGAAAAAGTAAACACAGCACTAAGTGACAGGATCATCTTTAATTGCATTTGGAATGTTTTTGACCATATCATGGTCATCATCACCGAAAAAAACATTATTATAAACTTACAAACAACAATATTCTATAGATATGTTTACATATTATTAATATGTAAACTCTAGATTATCTATATTAATTATAGATAATCTATAATCTATATTATATATAGATTACTGCTGTAATCATTTCCTAACTAAAATTATGTATGCTTGTCTCACTTTAAATTTAAATATATACGAAATGTTCTATTCTGCAATTCCATTGTTCTTTGTAAGTTTATAACAATGTTTTTTGCTGATGATGACAATGATGTTGTTGAAAACATTCTGAACATAATTAAACATGCTCCTGCAACTTAGTGTTATATTTACTTTTTCCTATTTACATGATGACATTTATATTTTTCATGATACGACTATTTCTGTAATCATATCATGAAAAATATAAATACTAAATTGAAATAAAAAGCAGTTAGATTTTTAGATATGAATAAAATCTTTCATAAAAACCATATTTCATATCTATAAAAAGCAAATGATACAAAAAAATTATCAATAAATTACAGAGATCTCTTCTTAGCAGTTGTCAATATTTCAGTATACAATAAGATATGCTTTTCTAAATCTGATCTAAGAAAATCAAAAAGCCCAAAAGCACTATTAGCAAGGAGATATTTATTGAATAAAACGTTTTCGGACCCTTTCTCGGTCCCTCTTCAGTACAGCTTTGTTTACATTAAGAACACAAGAACATTTTAGAATAATATCATTTATTCATCAATTATTAATTTAGAATACATTTTAGAATAATCATCAATTATTCTAAAATGTTCTTGTGTTCTTAATGTAAACAAAGCTGTATACTGAAGAGGGACCGAGAAAGGGTCCGAAAACGTTTTATATCAATAAATATCTCCTTGCTAATAGTGCTTTTGGCTTTCTGATTTAAAAGTAAGGCAAGTGGTTTTATATGTCTGATCTAAGACTAAAGAGAACTAAAAATACTCCATAAATAAAAGAATAACTTGTCCACTGTCATCATTTCAGCTACATTTTCTTCTCACATTAAAGGCAGTTCACTTCCTATAATCACCATATTTGAGAACAGTTTTTTGAAAGCTAATCATTTAGTTTGAAAAATTATCATCTATCTGTTGATATCTCCCAAACTGTATTTTCAAGAGTATTCTGTTGTTATAGATGTGCATGTTATTTTCATGACATATAGAAAGTATATTCTCTATAATAAGTATGTACTTGATAACATAAGTGAGTAATAGAAATTGCCAGTCTTAACTTCTGGGTGTATAAACTTCAAATTTAGTATAGATATAACATTTATCTCACAACCAATAGAAAAAATCTAAAATTTTAATGACCCTAAAAATTTAAAATAATACAAAATTAAATTTTTGTTACAACTAATGTGATTTCCTTCAGCAGTTCAATTCTTTCAAAATTACACATTTTATTATTAGGTTTATTTTAATAATTAATTTTTAAGTATTTTTAATTACAAAGTAAAATATTATTTAAATTAAAAACTAAGCATCTTAATAAATTAAAATTAAATCTCCATGCTTTATATTTTCTTCAATATCTTTTGCCATGAGTGGTTTATGATTTTTTTTTTAAACAGTCTTTTTTACATACAAGTTTTGACAGCTATTTTAACTTTTATTAGTAAGCAATATAAAACTATTTCTAATATGATGATTTGGCCATTTATAAATGTTTCATATATGGATCCCTCTATCTGTTTGCTGCAGTTTGATGAAGCAAACTGCGTCATCAAACTGGAGATATAAATCTCCAGTTTGATGACTGCATTTTGCTTCATCAAATTGCTCTACAGCCTGCATTCAGCAGTTTTCAGAGTTGCAGCTGAAGGTTGCAGGGACAGAGCCCCTATTAAAATATATTTATGATTGACAGATTGTTGTAGAAATTTTTTCTTATCCATCTAGTCATTTATATTGGCATTTACATAATTTACATTAGCATTTTTTTCTGATAATCCATGACTTTATCTCTTCAAAATCTAATATTTCTCTTAATCTCACTAGTAATGCATTAAAGCTCAAATTTAACAGAATTTGTACATTTAACTGATAAAATGTAAATCACTGATTAGTTTAAAAAAAAAAAAATTATTTAAATTATAAATTTTTATAGAAATTAAAATTTTGAATTAACAATATTGAAGAAAAATTCAAGATTACAGAGCTATAAAAATCAAATGTAGATTCAAATATAATCAAACTATGACCCACAAATGGAATATGGCATGAGAATTTATTATTATTTTTTGTTTAATTTCATTCTCATAATAGATAAATTAATTCATAAATATTTAGATGCATTATTAGGTATTTTCATATGTAATTTTAATCTAAACATTATTTTATGTTGTAAATTTTTTTAAATCATATTTAAACATGGTCATTTTTTATTAATAAATAAATGCATTTTATTTAACTTCGTCTACTGTTCAGCCAAATAATGTTTTAAATTGAATCTGGACTACAATAAAAACTTTGTCCATATCTAAATTCATAAACTTACATTCATGCAAATGATATTTGGGCAAAATAGATCTGAGCCAATGGGATACAAGCAAGTAAGAAATAGGAAAAATGGGAATATACCTTTCTGAGTTTTGTAAATTTTATGACAGGAATAGGCAATCTTTTTGAAACATGGGCCAAATTAAGTAATGAAAAAATATTTATGGAAGGCATTATAAACAAAATATATATGCAGTGGATTCCATTTAATTGGGACACTGATATTAGTATAATATTATATTATAAATAAAATTAAATAATAATTTTAGTTCTTTATATTTATAAATTTTAAATACTCACTATCTCCATCATCTTTAATTATAATCTTAGTTACATTTGGACTTCCAATAAGTCCTCCTCCAGCAGTTTCACTAATAGGAGTACCCAATACTAAACGAAATTCTTCATCTGATTCATGAATTTGATCATCAACAAGATTCACAATACATGCTTTTTCTGTTTCTCCTTTAAAAATAAGCATAAAGACAAATTAAAATTTTATATTAAATTTCATTTTAGAATGATCATTAGCTATATATTATTCAGCATATTTTATTTTTAGATTTGTTTGATTGGTAATATCAAAAGATTTATAATTTTTAGTACTTTTTAGATTACTACTATTGAATATTATTTTCCCATTATTACTATAAATTTTAATATTTTATATAAGGAAGAGAAATAAGGAGAGAAAGAGAAAATTTATTGATTGTAGAGAATGATTATTCTGCACAACAATAAACTTAAAAATATACAGAGAAAATTTGTCAAACTAATGAGATAAAAAGCATTTAATTTTGTTTTATTGCAAAAATGAACATAAACTGTGTGTTATATATTTAATTAATTATGATTAGTTTACACAAATTGAATGTACACTATATAAATATGAGGATGGTTCAATAACTAAGATAACAAGACATCTCATTGCATAAATTTATTCAACTTGTACATACATTTTGAAGAATAATAATATAGCTGTACACTATATAAATATGAGGATGGTTCAATAACTAAGATAACAAGACATCTCATTGCAAAATTTATTCAACTTGTACATACACTGAAGAATAATAATATAACCTTTGTGCAGATTATTTTTCCACATATTCTCCATACTTGTCTAAACATTTGTTCCAATGGTACATCAAGGCATCTATGGCAGCATTGAAGAAGTTAGTATCAAGTGCCTGAAACCACAATGTTTCATAATAGCAGGCAACATTAATCATCTCTCCCTTGGTGAAGAAATCAACAAGAAGCATGTCTGTAGTCCAAAAGATTGTTGCTATGATCTTCTTTATTGGCAGTGTTGTTTTGAATTTCTTAGAAGGGAATGATGTCCATTTTCATGTCATGATGCTTGCTTTATCTTCAGTGTCACATGATGCACCCATGTTTCATTCTCTGTCACAATATAGCACAGGATCTGCATTCCTTCCTCATGGAATTACATCAAGTGCATGAGAAACAATCCCATTCTAGTAGCTTTCTGATTTTCTGTTAGTTGCCTCAATACTCAGTATGGAGACACGGAACTTGGCCTGCTGGAAAGTGTCATTCCACCACTCATCATAATTCAACTGGGAGTGACACTTTATAAGAATAAACCATCATTAGATGTATTTATCCTCCAGCCAGTCTGAGATACTCTGTTCTCCACAGCAAAAGAAAGAAAAATAAACACGCGACAAATAAGCCCATATGGAGGCTCAAATATCTTACAGGTAGTATGGTGGGAATGAAGAAAAAGAATGTAACTGGGGTTGGTCGAGCAACTTCCCGAGGAAAAAAGACTGATTTATAGATATCAATTGGAGGGGTCGAGATTGGGATTCAAACAAAGAGTCAGTTGGTCCCCACTTGCTGAAAAAGATAGTCGGTCCCTGCTTGCTAAAGAAGACAGTCAGTCCTCGCCGGTCGAAAGAGTTAGTCAGTCATTGTTTGTCAAAGAAGTAAGATCAGTTGGCCGTCTTCCAAGGAAATAGTCAGGAAGAAAAATAAACACGCGACAAATAAGCCCATATGGAGGCTCAAATATCTTACAGGTGGTATGTTGGGAATGAAGAAAAAGAATGTAACTGGGGTTGGTCGAGCAACTTCCTGAGGAAAAAAGACTGATTTATAGATATCAATTGGAGGGGTTGAGATTAGGATTCAAACAAAGAGTCAGTTGGTCCCCACTTGCTGAAAAAGATAGTCGGTCCCTGCTTGCTAAAGAAGACAGTCAGTCCTCGCCGGTCAAAAGAGTTAGTCAGTCATTGTTTGTCAAAGAAGTAAGATCAGTTGGCCGTCTTCCAAGGAGATAGTTTGTCTTCAAAATGTAAGGAGAAGAGATCAACCTTCCGCTATGCTAAAGTGCAGTCAGATACAAATCTACTCTTTGACCTCAGGGACTTGATCAGTGCTCACCTTTACTACGTAAACTATCACCACAATTCCAAAGACTGATGTCATCCTGAACTGTAGAAAAGATGAAAATCTGTGTCAAATCAAAGGAGAGAAGCTCAACACCTCAGCTAAAAAGAAGCTCCCGGAACAAGTGAAAATCTCAACCCACTACAGTATTTGTCCTCCGACCATAATTGTCAGGTTTTAATGTTGTAAAACTATCTCTCTCCAATAAAGGAAATTGTTTATTGTTACAAACTAGTCTCTGTGTTGTTATTGCCTAAGTCTCATTACCTATCCTTGCTCATTCCACAGACTGCAGGTAGGCCATAAGCCTGTTCGTATCGTCCTCAGAAACCTCACATCAGCATAAACATTTTTTTCTGTACCATAGTTGCTCATGAATGATATTGTGCACAGTTTGCACTAAGATGTTTAATTCATTAGCAATATCACTAAGTCAAATGTGTTGATCCCTCTGAATCAAAGCCTCGATGTGGCACATATTGTCATCTGTGATGGATGTGCTTGATCAGCCATTGGTATTCATCTCACACATCTGACTTATGGTTATCAAATTCAGTGTACTAAACCCACACTTGTTTCCATGACATTACATTAGCACCATAAACTTCAATAAGTTGGTGATATACGCTTTAGACGCAGATATTTGATCACAGCCCACACTTGTTTCCATGACATTACATTAGCACCATAAACTTCAATAAGTTGGTGATATATGCTTTAGACGCAGATATTTGATTACACTACACACTTTAACATTTGACCATGTTTCCTTAGGCACTGCCATCTTACAATTGATGTTGGGAGAATATGACTGACATGAGGCACCTTCCTTTCCTCACCATTCCATTAATTTTGCTTATATCAATTAGAGCATAAAAACTAATATCTTCATTTATTTGATCTAAAATGATTTTCTTTCTAATCATTTTATGGAAAAAGATATTGTTACTTCCAATCTGAATGTTGAAATCTTAATGAATAAACAGTGCTGTCATAATCTTTCATATTTCTCATGCACCATTTGGCTACAAATTTTGACATCAGCATGTTTATTTTATTTTCATTCAGCCTATGACAGCACTGTTCATTCATTCATAATCTGAATGAAAATAAAATAAGCCTATTGATGTCAAAATTTGTAGCCAAATGGTGCATGAGAAATACGAAGGTTATGACAGCAGTGTTCATTCATCTGAAGAATTTGTAAGAAAATTGCAAGGAAAAACATAGAAGCAGGACAAGTAATAACAACAATGGATTTTTAGAGCTTAAATCTAAAAAAATTATTATATAAACAAACAAATTTAAATAATAATAATAATAATAATAAAATATAGGTAATTCAAGAATGTGAGAAAATATCAGTGTGTTTAAAGAAGGACTCTGAGCTAAATATAACTCCAAAATTAAATGGACTTTCAAGAATCAACTATCACAAGAAGTTAAACATAGAAGTATTGTTAGCACTTCTGGTTCAAATATAAGAAAATTGCAAAGTAAAACATAGAAATAGGACAAATAATGAGAAAAAAGGATTTTCTGAGCTTATACCCATCTCTAAACTCGCCTCCAGTATGCTTTCTATAATTTTTTTTATTAGAATTATCAAGTTTATATTTGATTCATTTTAATTTCAAAATTTTAAGCCTAATGAAGGCATATTTAAAATATAAATACAGAACAGAATAAATGATCAATAAAATATAGAATTTAAAAAATGCTTTTGAGATATGAACCCATCTTTAGTTTCTTTGCATAATAAATGATTAAATATAACTCTATAATATTACAACTACACTAAAATATATAAAACTTAGATGTATTGAGATGCATACAACATCTGTGATGCTGTAAAATGTAAAATCATTCTTGTTAATAGTGAACAAATAATAGCCAAAAATATTAGAGAATGCAACTTCCATGGCAAAATCTTTTATAAAGAAAAATAAATTTTGGTGACAGTTATATGTATCTAAATTACATGAAAATCTATTACCAGCAGAGCACATAAGCTTTCATTGTAAGTTTTTATAGAAATTATAAAAAAATTACCAATGCAAAGATTGCAATCTTTGGTAGTTTATTCAAATTTATCCAAAAATGAAGTTACCAAAATAAGTTTAGAGAATGAATATTAAGATTGTATTCACCAATAGCACAAAAAATTGGGACAGATTAATTCGGATCTAATAAAGAAAACAGAATTAAAAAAAAAAATCTAATATTCAGAATAAAAATTGATAATTGATGAAATACGGTTGTATTCACCAATAGCACAAAAAATTGGGACAGATTAATTCTGATCTAATAAAGAAAACAGAATTAAAAAAAAAATCTAATATTCAGAATAAAAATTGATAATGGATGAAATACGATAGTAGAATGAAAGAAATATTGACTACCGGTAATTAATCTACCTAAAGCAGATTTGAAATAATAATCAAATTCTAGCTAAATAATCTTAGCAGTGAAAATTAATTTAGAATAACTAAAATTAATGATTAAAACAATTTAGCCAATGTGGCTCCATCTATTGATTAATAATTAAATTATAAATTTTAATATTAATCTAAAAATAAAACTTATCCTGAATTAAAATCAAATAATCAATATTTATAATAATATTACTCAAGAGCCCTTTAGCAATCAAAAGATTTTTATTCAGCAATGTTTTCAACACTCTTGGCGTCTTCCTCAGCTGTTACAATCTGACTAACCCTGCTATACTCTAGGGTTAGTCAGATTGTAACAGCTGAGGAAGATGCCAAGAGCATTGAAAACATTGACTGAATAAAAATCTTTTGATGCTAAAGGGCTCTTGAGTAGTATTTCTTGTAGTTTGTGTTTGGTGCAGTCTAATTGAACATTTATTATTTATAATAATGTCTTAACATTCTATAAGCATCCTATATGCATCTATAGGGAAGCATTAGAAATATCAAATATTTATCATATTTTACAATAAGTTATGTTGAATATATGGAATAAAAAACAAACCTCTATTTCAATATGAAGTATTAAGAAATAAAATTTTTTAATCTACAGTATTATTATATTTACAAATTGGTATTTTTTTGTTATTTCATATAAAGCTGCATTAAAATATTCATTGATAACATATTTCATTAGCTAAAATATATGCATAAATCATCAAGTTGTGAAATTCTATTAGATAAACACCTTATTGAAAACTATTAATTAACATATAATATCATCCAACATGCTATTACATATAATCAGTAGTATGTTTATATCTCTTGAGGTTTAGATGCTAAGGGATTTTATGGCCTAGTGTTCTTAAATTAAATATAAAAATACATATAAAATTTTGATATTATTCTACATATATATATATTTTTTATATGATTGTTCATGTTGATCATGTACTATAGGAAAATTAATGCAATTTTAGATTATGCCAATTTCCTGCTCTTTAGTTGCACTAATATAAATAAAAATGATTGTTCATAGTTTTCTGATATGACAAAATAAATGGAAAGTGTTTATAAGTTTGCTGACTGAACAGATTATGAGAAAAACAGCAATAAAATATGAATTAATCAAGGGGTTGTGTGCTAAATTTCCTTCTGAGAGATTAGGTTCTATTTTGGTTTCCAGATTTCTCAGAAGGAATTTGGGCTTCATCTATTGAAACTTCAATCTTTTGGCAGATTCCATAAAATATGCTGGTGAGTCTATGATAAGCTAGGAAATAACAGTTACCATAATATCATGTTTAAGATTCAGAAGCATCATTGAATTAATCAATTAATCAGTTTAAAACATTATTATAGTTTTACTATTAAATAATATGGCAGGAACTTTCTATGATAGTGTTTTTAATCTATTGATGAATAGTTATTTGAACATTTATTATATTGATTATGTTAAGTTTTTACACTTTTTCCCTATATGGTTTAATGCCACTTTCCTCCCTGGGGGTACTAAGTAGTGAGGCATTTCATTGGCTACCATGGGCTGCCCACACTCCTGATGAGATTAAGTAAGCTGAAGTGGTTCAACAAGCTGGATTCAGATTCCTACTGAAAAATTTGCAGTTGTGAGACCCAGGTATTGAATCTGATCCTACAGGATAAAAGCACAGCACATCTCTGCAGCCATTTGACTGATTAATTTTTGATTTAAAATGCTATGTATCATAGGCATATTAAATAAATTTGTACCTTGGAGGCATATGATACTATGACCAATTTTTTTAAATTGAACATAGTGTCATATGCCTCCGAGGTACAGAAATACCGGTATATTTTTTAATCATTGTTCAGACCACTTACTTGCTGGAATAAATAAAGATATCATTTTTCCTTTAAAATTAATTTTTCAGAAATTAATCACATATTTCTATATTTTATGGTTGGTTGATAATTTAATTATGCTGCTAAATCTAATATGGAATATTATGGCTATGACCTTTTCTGAATCTAATTCAGGTTCAGCACTCCTTATGAGATTTGCCTAAAGATTAAAATACAAGATTTAATAAGATGAGTCTGGATCCATTCTGAAAAATCTCTCTGTGCCCTTCAGCCAATTCATATTTTATTGATTGTCTATTATCTATTAGGCAATTGATTTATATAAGCTTTCATCTATTTTATCATTTCAGAAACCTTCCTGAATAATTTTTTTTTAATTAAATTAGTGTATTTAGGGAGTAGGAACTTGGCAAATTACATTAATTTTCATATGGCACATGATCAGAGTGATATCCAATATATGTATATTTATGTGGACCTTAACAGTATATATATTTTTAATTATTACTTAAATAATTTTTTCTTACAATTACGTATATTAATGTTATTTATAACAGAAATATATATTATAAGTATTATGAAAAAATTTTGCCGATATATTCCATTCAAAAGATGCTAGTAAAAATTCAAACTCAAACTGTATTGTTACTCCAAAATTATTGAACATTCAATATTTTTTAAATGAAATCAAAAATAGAACAACAGAAAAAAAGAATTATATATCTAATTTGATATTATTAAATTTCTCTATTTTTGAAAGCACTAAGTGTGCACCTAGTGATAAACATGTTTCTGTTTGTAATAAGCCTACAAATGAATTATAATTATTATGGATAATATTCAGTGGAATTAAGTAACTTCCTTGGAAGATTGCAATAATATGTGTAGTGTCATGTTTTATGTTTATCATGTTTTAGAAAAAGTGAATTTTATATGTAATAATATATAGTGTCTTCAAACATTTTAGAAGGATAATATGTTAGTATCTAAATCTTACCTGGAAGAAAGACCACGAAAGAATCATTTGTGTTAGGACGTTCCACAAAATCTAGAGTTACTTCAGCACTATCTTGACGAGTATAGCAGCGAACGGCAGACATATGACTTACATCTCCATAACGTGTAATAGCAGTTATAATTTTTTTATCACTTTCAAAACCCATATAAGAAGGAAATTTAAACTGCATTCTAGGTACTGAAATAAAATAAGATATATTTTTGCTAAAATCAAAATCATATTTTATTAAATAATTATGTAAATTTGAAATATTTTAAAATTTATTATAATCTTACAATCACTTAAAGAATCATCAATAATAACAAGTGCAGTATGTGGATCTCCTAAAATAGCATTCATAGGCATTCTTAATACAAGTTCAAATGTTTCAGAACCTTCTAAAATTGGTTGTCCAAGATCATCTAAAATAATTACTCGAAATGTCTGCATTGTTACACCAGGTGCAAAATCTAGACTTTTTCCAATTCCAATATAATCCAGTCCAGCTATTAAAAAAAAAAAAAAATTCAAATTTTATAAATGATACATTTTTTTGTTATTAAAAAAATTAAAAATGCAGCATGTAATTACAAACTTACCTCTTTATTCTTTGTTTTTATGCAAAAATATAAATTCAGTATTTTATTATTGGATAAATTTAAAATTTCATTTAAAATATAGGATCAAGGAACGGATTGTGTTCGTGAACCGAGGTATCACTGTATTTTTGATTTTTAACTAGCTTTTCTTAGTTGCATTATGCATAAATTAATAGAATAAAACAAGAATCAAAACAATTTTCATTTAAATTTTAGATTCATCCATATTCCATTCTTACAAATATAATAAAAAATTAATAGATGTTTTATAGCCAGAGTATACATTTTTGAAGAAAATAAATTAATATTAGTTTATAAAACACATATTCATATAAGCTAAACTTATAAGATAGCTAATTATAAATAAAAGATTCATAAAATACTAAGAGTAATTATGTTTTTTATTGTGTATTATTGTATTGCTTTATTATTGTTTGCATCTAACTATAACAGTGTTATGTTTATGCTATAAATAAAAGTTTATGCATAAAATAACATTATTTTATAACTGTATTAACTAAATATTTACATACCAGTAATTAATTATTTTTACATATTAAAAGTGAGGGTTCAAATATAATTAGATCTCTTAAATGATAAACTTTACTAATGATTAGATTTGCAATATTAATCAAATCAAATTTAATAAATTCTCTATCAATAAAGAACATTTTCATATACTGAGATTTCTAAGCAATTTATATTCATTGTTAAAAAACTCTATTGATGTTTAAGAGGTTGTCTATTGATTTCAACTCTCTTTAAAAACAGTTTTAATATCAAATGTGCAAAACTGTTTATACAATACAAGTATTTGCTGTTTATATATATCCAACTTCATTAAAAAATTATGAAAAATAAAATCAAATTTATTTTATTTTTGAGATATAGAACATAAGCATCTATTATATTTGTAAATTATAAATGCAAACACATTGATTTATAACATTTAAAAGTTTAAGTTACCTAATTTATTTATATTAAAAATTTACCAAGACTGCCTAAACAAACTTCTCAGCTTTCTCATTGTACCTTCCTCAGCTTCTGCTACAAAACTTTAGCAAAAGCTAAGGAAGGTACAAAGTATGTCGAAACATTTTTGAAAATAAAGTGTTTGACTGATAAAAAAACTTATGTATTATTATTATTATTATTGCTTTATTTATATTTTGTATATTGTTAGTTGATCTTAAGTATCAATATTATATTATTGATATAATATCATTTCATGCAGCATTGTATCTTTTTCAGTCAGGGAATAATATGGTGTCATAATATTGTGTAGGTGAAATTACTGTGCAAATTCTGAATAAAAAAATCTATCTAGACAGGAGAAGTTTTTGATTCAGAATTTTTATTAGAAAGTTTTTTCCATTTATGCAAAATTTGGGTTAAGTAAAGAACTTCAATTATTTGCATAAACAGAGTATATTTGAATACATATCTATAAGTTTTCAAGTTTTAAATCTCTTTAATTTAAATATTTAAAAATTTACCTTCAGCAGATACTGGATCAGAAGGTCTTGACTGGACAGTTACAGATGATAGCTTAGTGAGATCTGTACCTGTTCTCCATATCATCACTTCAACATAACCTTTACTTTCATCTACATAATATTCTGGTTCTCCAAAGTAGAAGGATGGTACTAAGATTTATTTAAATAAATTTAATTTAATGCTTATTTATTAATGATGGCTAAAACATACCATTATTTTTATCATATTAGAGGATCAAATCTAGTAAACTGAGACATACAAGATATCAATAATTACATATAAATATATAATAATATATCTTCTTATAAATATAATTACTATATAAAAATTTTGAATTTCTAAGGCTAACAAATAAAAATTGTAATAAAAAAAATAAAATATTTTTTAAATGCCTTAAAAATACTTAAAAAGAAAGGCACTTATTGGATATATATTATTACATATTTATATGTATATATTATAAGATTATATGTTTGTATCGTATTTGAGAATTTCAATATTGATAACATCATGCAATTTTTATAATTATATATAGAAATATAGAATATTAAATCACAAATAAAATTTCTCTCTCTTTTTTTAGTGCATTTTATAAAAGTTTATTTTTATTAAATATTTGTATTTAATTTTATTTATGATTAAAATTTAAAAATAACTAACCATCTTTGTCATCTGATTCTATAATAATTTGTGCTTTTTCAAATTTTCCTAATTTTCCACCTATAGCAGTTGAGAGTTTAATAAAAAATACTTCATCTTCTTCATAAAGAGAATCATCTATAATGACAATCCTGCAGTATTCTGTTTTTTCTCCCCTATTAAAACGAATGATGCTAGTATGATCTGGAGGTCTGCTTATATAATCTGAATAGGATGATACTGTTGTAGGTATAGTACCTGTTGCACTACCTAAAAAATTTTGTATAGTTATTCTATTTTGTTGAATCAGAATAAAATAAAATATTCTCACTGAAGAGAAATTATTGCATTATATTATTAATTACCGGTAGTTATTATTTTTTATTTAACTGACCTGATTCTGTTGAACATACAACCATCATTTCCTGAGAAAAATCACCAGTTCTTTCAATTGGTATTAATAATTCTCCCAAATCTTCTTTAATAAAATATTTTTCCTTAGGTATAAATACAGTAGATACTGAAATACATTAATATAAAAGGATTTTAAAGAATTTTACAGTATTATTTAAATTAAATTTATATATAAATATGCTACCATCTTCATCATCCATTATTGTCACCACTGCTTTATCAGGATATTCCAAAGCAGACATAACAGGATCTTCCAAAACAATCAGAAACTGTTCTCCTTTTTCATACAAATCATCTTCAAGAATTCTTATTTTCCATTTTGCTTCAATTAATCCAGGATTAAATTGGACTTGCTTTGCAAAATAACCTCCAAAATCCAAGCCTTGTTTAGCTGTCAAATTTTTTATTTGAAGACCTATATTAAAGATAAAAAAGATACTTAAATATAATATACTAAATATTCTGAATATATCATATGTTAATTTAAAAAAAAGAAACACTTTCCAATTAATTATCAACATTATAAATATTTACATAAGTTAAAGCTTGAAATTTGAAAATGTCAGATGCTAACTCTTTAAGATAAATCAACTCAAAATACTGTTATTTAAATTTTGTTTTTTTTTTTCTGTTATTTGGTTTGCTTAAAATTATCTCAACCAAAATAAACAATTCTATAAAAAAAGGGACCACCAAGTAATAAAAATAGTTTCACACTCTCTCATTTACAAAAACAATCTTTTCAAACTTTTGATATAAAAAAAAAGTGTGAAATAATATATTTCCTTAAAATAAATGAAAACTTTTTTTTATAATTCACACAGTTTACAAAATAAATTCATTAATTAATAAAGAAAAATTCCTAGAACAGTTTTTATTGTCTATTTTTATGTTTCTTTACAAAAAGATGGATAAAATGTTAAATTATTTAATCACAAGAGCTAACTTGCTGTAATTAAAATTAAATTAAATTTTTTTTCTTTTTTTTTTACTCTGTCCTTGACTAATAAATAGACAGAAATTCTTCTATTATATAAAACTGTCTAAGACCAGTTTATATTAGTCACACACCATAAGTTGTTTGTATTTTCCTTTTTTTATTCCTACAGTATTATTAACTATACAAGATGTGGTATAAATTTTACATACCGTAAACAAATTAAAAATGACAGATCAAAGTTGGTTATCGAGTAGAAAAATTTGGAATTTCTTTCAAAATTATGCCAGTCTTGCATATTAAAAAAAACTGTATAAAAATTCGTCAACTACAATTAATATCTTGGTGTTCCGAAATTTTGATTATATCATGCAGATGCAGATAAATTGTCTTTTATTTTTATATATATATAATCAAATTTAAGAAAGGCACAAAAATGGTATCAGTGCTTCAACTTTCACTGAAATTTTTTCAAAGAATTAATTACTGGTTTTATAGTATTATTGTTTTTTCAGTTTTGCCAGGTGTGATGGGCCAAAACTAAAAATTTGTCAAAATGTTTGATGCTTATGTAGAGAATTTAATGTAGTTCTGCTCTGCCAAGAGAAAACATATGGCACATTGCTGTGGCTAGATTATGAGAAACTGATAGTTGTCAGGCTACCAGTTTTGCTGCCTGTTCTGCTTCACTCTACTTGAATGAATAAATAAGATTTAGCAGCTTGATAAATAGATGCCATCCAAACCTATATTATTTTACATAGATGCTGTGACATTCTGAAAAAAATTAAAATATTTTTACTGTTATCACAAATTTATAAATTATTAATTATTATTATATCTTAATGTAGTACTTGATTACATTAAGAAGTAGAATTAAAACTTACTTGTGATAAAGTTTGTTCACTATCTGTGGAGGAGATGAATTCTGTTTCACCTACTTCTAATAATAATGAATCATTTGAAAGCAAACTATCACTTCTCTCTGCTTTCTTATGATGTTTAATGTGATCTGTATCAGGAGGGCTATCTCCTGCTAGGCTAACATCGGTACAAAAGCCACTTTCTATCAAAAAACATTGTCTTATTAATAAAATTATAATCTGCCATTATAATGAGAAATAAAATAAGTTACAGCAAAAGAATGAAAATTATGTGTAATTACAAACCTGTAGAACATTGTGATTGCTGAGTTAAAGACCTGTGGAGTTGACGAGGACTATCTCCTGGTTCAAATCCCAAATTAAGTGCACCATAAAAAGTAAATGAAGACTGGCTACTTCCAGATGATGAGGAACTACTGACAGATATAATTGAATGTGGTCTTTTATTTCTTAGTTGGTCAAAGGAAGTCACAGCTATTGAATTTCGGAATCGTTGGCCTGAAAGTGAATAGATATTTAAATTAACACAACACAAAATATAAAAATATATATATATTAATTTAGTTCTATATTTTAATACAGTAATACCCTGACTTATGCGAACTCGGAGTTACGGGGTTGAATTTTTTCATTTAGCAAGAATGACACTGATGCACGCTATCTTGCTGTGATACGCATTGCATGCATTTCGCGTGAACTCTATGTGCATGATTACGATTCTACAATCAACAAAAGTTAAGATTGTATCATTATATGTTTTTTAAACCCTTAAAAAAACTGTCGTTCTAAAATGAAGTAAATCTAATTCTCCTGCACCTAGTAAGAAAAGGATTACGATATCTTTGGAATGTAAACTTAACATTATTAAGAAATTTGATACCAGAATGAAAATTTGTAAATTGGCAAAGAAGTTTGAGCTACCAGAATCCACAATATGAATAATCATAAAAGATAATGAAAGAATTCTCGATACAGTGAAAAATGCTCAATTCTTGAACTCTAAGCATAATTTGTAAACATCATGGTATGTGTATGGTGAAAAATGCTCAATCCTTGAACTCAAGCATAATTCGTAAACGTCATGGTATTATTACCGAGATGGAAAAAAATGCTGAAATTATGGTGTGATAATTAAGTAAAAGTGAATAATTTTTTATGTAACTTATTTATTTTTTTAATATTTAGTATTAATATGTATAAATAACTGCAATTTTATTAAAGATTTTTCTTCTAAACTAGTGTTTTTGTTAGTCCTTGATCCCAATTAAACAAAATTTATATGTATTTATGATTTTGTATTAATATGTATAAAGAACTACAATTTTATTAAATATTTTTCTTCTAAACTAGTGCTTTTGTATTAATATGTATAAAGAACTGTAATTTTATTAAATATTTTTCTTCTAAACTAGTGTTTTTTCGAACTGCAATTTTATTAAATATTTTTCTTTTAAACTAGTGTTTTTGTTAGTCCTCCCAATTAAACCAAATTTATATGTATTTATATGCAAAGTTGTACCCTGACTTATGCAATTTTTGCTGGTCCCACCTATTGCATTACTTTGGGGTATTACTGTACTTTTTAAAAACTTTCTTTAATAAAATTTTAAATAAAAAAGTTTCTGAATAAAATGGTTCATTCTAATTTTCAAGTTCATACAGTTGAAAAAACAGACATATTAATAAAATTAAATACTTTCAAGATTTTTTAAAACATCCTCAACTGTGCCTTTAGAGTAAATCAATGTAATAATATGAAATTTAAATATCATATCATATCATATATATATAAAAAATACTTTTTAAGATTTGTTCTTTCAAACTCTCACTAGGTTTATCAGAACAATCATAGTCTTTATTGGAACAATTTTATATGTAATATTTTTCTTCATTCCTGGCTAAAACTATAGAGCACTGTAAGTCTGAACTGAATTATTACAGTCAAACCCCAATACAATGCCCCTCTGTTAAGATGCCATCCTCGCTGACCACCAAGAAATTTGGCGGAACAGATCTTTCCTATGTTAATGAAATAGGCAATATTTGTTCAGACATTTTTATTGGCGGATGACCAATAAAAATGTCTGAACAAATATTCCTTTTGATATTGTATTTGTCCTCGTTAATCCACCAGGGGCATATAAGATGACTTACATCCTGAAGTTCATCAGTACTGTATATATAGTATTAAAGACTCTCTGGATTCATTTGTAACTAGCGGGTGGGAAAAATGAAGTTAATGGTTAATCATGTGTCTCTTCAAGCCTGTTCATACCTAGGTTGTAGAAAATTTAAGATCGTAAGAACCAGATCGTTTCCATCGTTTATTGCATACCAAGCAAATAAGGATACTATACAGTAACCTGTGTACATTGTGTTTTACAGAGAACTCAAAGTAGAAGATCAGAACAGCAGATGGACATGTTTTCTTTATAGTACTGTATATATATGATTCCTATACTATACTGCAAAGTATACAGTTTTTTAGGAAATGTTAAGTTTGAATGTAAAATATAAATGTACTGTATTTTATTAAATTTAATAAATTCGGAGTTCATTTTAATTTCTATACTACATGTTTTCGATAACTCACCAACTCCGATTAGCCGCCAAAATTATTGCTGAATGGATGGTGGCATCTTAGCAGGGTTGATTGTATTTATGGCAACATTGGTAGAATGTAATGATGCAGCATATAGACTGTAAAATAACAGTACTATTGTGTACAATTGTAATTAACTTTACACTATAAACTAAATTGAAACTATTGCTATTAGAATAGCATGTATTTTGTTAAACAATGAGCTCAAAAATGATAAATCAAATCAATCTAAGTTCGTCATAGAATAGTTATTCAACAAATAGAGACCAAGTTTTGTAAAAAATGGATCCATTATGAATGCATCATGGAGACAATAGACTGAAAAATGCTAGACAAAATTCATTGAAATACATATCTTTTTGTTTGCATAATTTAAAGCTTTCACTTAGAAATATTTAAAAATTTTCATAGACAAAAATCAATGCTATCTGATGCTCAGTACTTACTTTTAACAAGTTGTTGAATATTAACTGATCTATCATTAATCTGATCTTCACTAGGTTTTATATCGAGACATGGTTTATTTCCTATTCCCATAGATGACATCTCAGCTAGGCGCAATTCTATATTTCAAATAAAATAAAATTATAACATCTAGAATTCTTAAAACATTACTTAAAAATAAAAGGAAATTTATATAAAAACCTCTATTTCGTAAGGCCTGCTTCCAAAGTAATTTTGATATCTCTTGGGACCATGCGATCTTTATTTCAGCTGTTGGTGCTTGGAGTATATATATATCATTCAGTTTTCTCTTTCTAAACCATATTTCAAACTTAGTAGGACTATCACCTATTTGCTCTGTTAAGCCAATATCTGTTGTCTGAATAGAATATTTCATATGTCAGTAAATATTTCTCCGATTGTAATTAATTAAATTAAAATTTATTTTTTATTTTTTTCACCTTAATGCTATGTTTATATTGGTATATTTCATGACCTTTCCTTTCTGGATCACGTCTGGTTTTACTGAAGAGGATTAAATCTTCAAATAAAAATACACGACGTAGTGATTTTCTAGATCTTCCTTGCCATACTAGAAATTCATCTTGTCTTAACAATTGTCCTTGTTCTTTAACATTAACCTGTTAAAACGTTAATATTCTGAATGACTGTTTTTTTTTTTAATAATTAAAATAATAAAAACTGAACACTAACATCACAGTCCCGAAGTGCATCCATTGCAAGTAGATCATTTCCATGTCTTAGTTGAAAACGAACTAATTCTTCGGCACCCTGAAATAAAAAAAATAGAAGCTTTAGTATAATTGGTAAAATGCAATACTGGTACTTAACATTATTAAAAATTATTGCTTTTATATATAATGATGGTTCTCATCATTGCCCAAGAATTTCTAGTACATAATACAATTTATAAGTGTCAATTCCTACATCATGATGATAAGCCAGGAATTCCTGCTCAGTTTATTATGAATGTGTTATTTTACTACCTAGAAATTTATCCATTTTTCTTTTTATCCAATATTAATATTGATTTAATTAGCATTTGGTGTCATGACAATCATGATGATATAGAAATACTGCAATGTTGTATTGTGATGTCAATATGCATTCATATAGTTTAGAATAATTTAGACCTTTTTTTCAGTATAAAATAAAATGCTAATAGCATCTCCAAAAATTGCTCTCAAAAATTTGTTTTAGCTTAACACTGATGTCATTGTTGCATCACATTTGGGCATATTTGAGATAATTCCCATCACAAATATGTCCAAATGTGATGCATATTTGTTATCATAGTAACATTATGATGGTATGACTATGATATCATCCCAAATTTAAACAAAAGTCTGAAAGATTTAAATATATATTTTGGATTGTAATAAAATTTATTTTGGATTGTAATAATCTTAACCTAGGATACCCTATATTATCTACATTCATGAGAAGTTGCTATGCAAAATTTGATTCTGATTGGTCAGACAGAGTGGAAATGCATAAAGAACAAACAGAAAATAAATTTAACAGGCACATTTCTCTCATAGTGTAATATAGTGGTCTGAAATTCAAATTGCTTTATGGGCTTAATGCACAATTCGAAAGGAAACGAAGGGCCAGATATTTTTAAACAAAGTTACAATGAAAGAAAAATATTTATTTTTAATTGCTTTCATTCTTTCTTACAAAAATATCGAAATAACATTATATAATTATGAGATTATAAAATAGTTTTATTAATGTTAAATTGTAATTTTCTGACTAACATATATTTAAACAAATAGCTAAAACATTTCAAGTGCCAGATGCTGCCTGCAGGCTGTCAGTATGAAACCACTGGTGTAATATAATTGATGCAACAAAATTAGAATGTATCTTTATTTAAAAACAATATATTGATTATGTGTGAAATTATTTTCAAGCAAGCTCAGATTCAATTATAAGAGGGATATGCTAATTTACTAATACACATTATAACTATTGCAATTAAGGATCTGCTAAGTGTCAAAATATTATTTTTATTTCAAGTCATGGAAGAAAGTCTAAACCTTATTTTCTATTTTAAAAAGCTCTCCCTCTCTTAATTAATCATTATGAAATCATTATTATGCTAATCTTAACTGTGTGAATACAAAACTATATAATAATCTTTTTGAAATAAAGAGCAGATAGCAAAATTATGACTTTTACTCTTAAAGTGAATGTTATTTTTAGTTTATTTCTAAAAATTATCTCAATATATTATCTTCTTGTAATTGAAGTTTTATGATAAAAAATGTAGCATTACTTCTAATTTTTTAATCTGGCAGCTACAGATGAAATTCTAGCTACCAAAATTAAAAACAAGTTCCTAAGTAGTAATCATTTTTACCAAATTATTGTTATATTATAATAACATTCAATCATCTCCCTACTTTTTTAATCCAGAAATATACTTTAAAATTTTTTTAACAGACAAATGAAATAATCTAAATCTTTCTTTGGCATTATTTTTAAACAACAATTTTTTTTGCTGAGAAAATATTTGGTAACACTTGAAACAAACAGTAATATATAATTATTCTATGTTGGAAATTTCATTAAAATTAAAATATAGTATACTAAATATCAAATATTCTTGTGTATTTTCAGAAGTTAAATAATTAAATATATTTTATCAAATTCTTTTAAAATATTCTAACACATTGTTATATCATTCTATTATAATTATCACCAATATAAAAATAATAATGAATTTTTTTTATATTTTACTTATCTTGATTTTATATAAAAATTACATATTCAGTTACTAACTTTAAAAGTTTGCTATTTGAAATTGAAAGAATTTATTATAATAAAAATAATTTGCAAATTTCTTGATAAATTACAATTTAGACACAGTATACGGTAATGCTTATAGAATGTTGTTAACATTTAAAAATTTTTCATGAAGAAATATGTTCATGTTAATCTGCAAAATATTTCAATTTAAAAATCATTATGAATTATTAATTTTATTAAAATTGTTCCCATATGATAAAATATTTAAAAATTCTCAATATATAGTGAGTTTGTTAACTTTTGGCCATCTTTTTGACTTTATCTAACTAGTAATCTTATCTCTTTGACAATCTAAAAAAAACAACTGTAATGGAGATGTCCTGAAACACAAACTTGTTCTTTAACTGCTATAGCCTCTAGGTCTAAAATATTTGATCTAAAGAGATGCATTAAAAATGTTTGCTTGGTAGCCGAAAGTCAAGTGATTTAAATATCATCTACCATCAAAAATTCTGTTTTAGCATGCATAATTAGATTATTTTAAGAAATTTTTAATATGATAAAGTTTAATGGAATATTTTGATTGAAATTTCATGTATTTTTGGCTATTCATGACATTAAAAAAAAAAAATAAAAAATTAAAAAATTATTGATTTATCATCATTATTTTTTCTTATGTAAAAACTATTTTTAATGATTTACCTTTAAATCTTGGTATTCGGCATCTCTTTCTGGACATTCTTTTAATAGTTGTTTTAATAATAAAGCATATTTTCCCATTCTTTGAACAGGTTTTAGAAGATAACTTGCTAAGTCCATTTTGTCACCCAGTTCTAATTGTTTTTTCTATAATACATATAATAGGTTTTAGAGGAATTAGTTTTAAAAATCATATTAAAAATATTTTATACAGAAATCTTACCCTAAAAAACTGTGTACCATATTCAGACATCAGAGCATCAGATTTAGGTTTATTCTTATTATACAAAGCATAAAGGTTAAGTTTTGGTTCCTAAAACAATTTAAAACAATAATTTTAATATGAATTTTATTGTATTCCTTATAATGTAACATAAATCATTAATAAGTATAACTTACATAACGTAGAAAACATTGTCCAACACTGAAGGGTATACTTTCACTCTGCTCAAGCTCTTGTAAGAAATATTGATTATGAAATTCAAATATTTTCTCAATATTACCAAAGATTGTGTTTCTGTGTCCTCGGAGAGCTTGTGGAATGTCCTCTCGTGAAAGTTCTGGGATATAATTCTATTAAATAATATTTTATTAACAATATGCATTATTAAATTAATATTATAAAATCAGAATTATATAACTACAAACCTCTATAATATATTCCAGTGATTTGACATAATCTCTTTCAGTCTGAATCATTTCCCTCATAATTAGCATCAATGTTCTATAAAACATCAACATTATTTATGAGAATAATTTTAGGTAAATTATTATTAATATAAAATAGAAATATGAGATGGCATAATATTTTGTTTCTTGCTAGGATTCTGATGCACCAAATGATTAAAATGCTAGTATATTTAGTTTGCCAAATATTGGAAAATTTAGTCTTACTCAGTGTTTCTTCCAATTAATGAGTAATTTAAATTGCAAAAAATGGCCTCAATTTTGTACTATGATTATACAAAATGGATTTTCATAATTTAATTAGAACCCATATTATCTTTTTACCTCATAATTCTCAAAATTAAACTATATTTTTTATACTATATATTTAAAAAAGTTATTTTAATTATTGAGAATTAAAAAATGCTGAAATATGTTATAAATAAAATATTCATCAAGATATAATAGACTATAATGGTTCTTTTTATCAAATTTATATTAAATGTTAATTTATGTTTTAAAAATTATAAAAATTTCCTTGAGTTAGATTTCATTCTTTTAAAAAAATTATGAAAATTTTTCCATCTATAAAAAATTATTTATTATGCATATTTTATGATTACTAAGATAAATTTTGAATTTACTATTTTTGTATTTTAAAAGACTAAATAATGTTTAATTGTCCTATGATTGTATAAATATTAGATAAATGTATGCAATAGAAATGGAAAATATCCATTCCTATTGAATGTATCAAGTTACAAAAGGTTTCCAGTTGAAACGTGATTATAATTTCAGGAACATCTTATATGTATAAATTATCTATTATTATTATTTATTCTAACCAAATATAGCTTTACAGTAAACTAAAGAATTAAACACAAAATGGATGCTGTAGGTATACATCAGACTATTGTACAGTAAAATCTCTCTAATCTGACATTATATATTTCCAGGGCTTGTCAGATTTCAGAGATTTGTTAGATTATTGATGTTCATTGAAAAAAAATGGAATTACACAAATGAATATGCTCCATTTATTAAGAATTTCTCTTCATCGTTCAATTTTATCCCAATTTTTTTTAATGTCATAAATGATGGCTCATCCAATACCATAAAACAAAGCCAAATCACTAAACTTTTCTCCCATGTCAAGTTTCTGCATTTTTGACCACAGTTAATGTCTTGTGTTTTTGTTTTTCACTTTTTATCTTTGTGACATTATGTAAAGATAAACAACAAACACTGATACAGTAAAAACATAAGATAAATAACAAACACTGATACAGTAAAAACACTATTTTATAGTAACCAGTGTATTGAATTTAAAAATTAGTCCGACTAAAAGCCTGAGCAACAAATTAATAGTGATTGACAATTTGTTTAATGTCAGTTTCTCTCTCTCGAAAATTGACAAATTCTGACATGAAATTTCACATGGGCAGTGTGATGGTTCGCAGAGTGTTGGACTACTAGAAATGTTGGATTGGAGAAGTGTCAGATTACAGAGACTCAACTGTATATTGCATTGACCAATCACATCATAGTCATAAGTTGATAGCATTGCAAATCAAGAACTAACTGCATTTAATTATGTTTTTGTCAGCTCTGTCTGGGAGAATTAAAAATTAATAAATCCACGTATCTGATTCCAATTAAACAAATTCTCGCAAATTTTTAATTATATTGTTGTTTCTCTTCATTTTCCTCATAATTATTAATTTGAAATTTTAAGAATTATGATATTTTAAAAATTGAATGAATCACAGATTTAATTAATAAAGATTAAAAATAACTTTTTCCTTAAAGATATTTTTAAAGAGAAAACATAAACTGACTGTTTATATTATAATTATCTATAGTAATATATGTATTATAATTATTTATTATTTATTATATTTATTATAATTATATAATTACCATTCATAAATCAGTAAGATCAAAGAAAAAAGAATCATCATAAAGAGAGGGGAAAAATTTCTTACAATTCTACTATTTTTATCTTAAAATAATTTAAAATTTTATTCATCAATAGCAGACATTCTTAATTGATTATAGATGAGAATACTTCATTATGAAAGACTATAATTTTTATACACTGTAGCACTATTTATTTTCAAAAAATAAATTATATCATTTTTTTAAGGTTTTAAATATGACAAAAGCTGAAAAAATTTTTAAATGCCTTTTGTTAATAAAGAAAAACATTTTTGAAGAAATAAAAAAAGCACAATGATTAATTTCAAAAGGAAGAAATTGATTAAAGATAAAAGTAATATCAGTTTAGTTAATTATATCATGTTATTACTGATTCTACAACTTTTGTTTTCAGAAAATTTAATTGAATCATCATATAGAAAAGCACTGTTTATAAATAATGCCATCCTAAATGAAAATAATTTATATCAGTCATTTTCGAAAGTGATCAAAAGAAAATATTTTAATGTGCAAGTAGGAGTCAGAGTTTAATATAATTTAATCTAGTTTCTCTTAATTTCTTGTTTATTATATTTATAAAAATATAACATTTAGAGTAAATTAACAGAAACCATAAGAAAATATTAGAATAGCATGATCATATTTTTAATAATTGAAATCAGTAAATTTTATTTATAAAAAATATTTTTCAAATAAACTTATTTAAATATTAGTAAACCCGTTGCAGCTACACTAGCAGTAAAAGAATATCTCAATGATCAATGAATGATTTTATAATTTAATTATTTCAAAATTTAATGCAATTATTAAGCAAAATTTCTTCATAATTAATAAGACAAACTTTGTTAATAATAAACATATTTCTTTATAAAAATTAATTACAGAATTTTTGGGATAACTGGAAAGAAGAAATAATTTATCTGATGAACTCGCTGATGATACTGTAATATATAATTAACCATGAGAAAATACATTTTTCTAAATAAATTCCAATTAAATTCAAAGATTAATCTTGAATCTTAATTATTTGATTCCATATGCCGATTTCATTGAAAATTTCTTTGCTATTCAAATGGAAAATCATGAAATGGAATTAAAGTATGTTTGCCAACTTGGCACACATTGATTTGTCTCCTTCCAATCATTTTTTCAACAATTAATTTAGCGCTGTTGCATAATCAGTCTGGTGTTTTCTTATTTCTTAGCAATGTTACAATTATTCTGCATTTTATATCCAATTATTTAGAAATAATTCTAGAAGTTTCTATTGAATTTAATTAAAATACTCCAGTGGGATTAAAGTATTTCACCAGGGGCGTTAAAAGATGTCGCTGGGCCTGGGAGAAAAATTTACATGGGAAAATAATTTTAAAGTTATAAGGTTAAAAAAAAAAAAAAAAAAAAAAAAAATTGCAGGATGATGTCGGCCCCTTTGAAGTTAGCAACAAATAATTTATTTAAATTTTTGAAGAAGAAAAATATTTTAAGTAGAATTATGTTTGTTTTCTGTAAATTGTGCATTAAGGACAATATGATTTAGTATATATACCTAGTATTATTGTTGCAATTGTGTAATATATATATATATATGTATATGTATATAATTATATAAATAAGACTAGGTCTGTGTATCGAAATCTAGTTTCATAAGATCTAAGTAGTTAATTTTTATAGAGACTTTAATACTTTTTAGGGCAAAATAGATTTACTGTTTAAACTAAACCTTCAAATATATATCTGATTTTTAATATGAATAAAATTTTAAAAAAATATATTTGATTATTATAAAATGAACTATTTTTATATTTTAGGACTTTATAACAAGTGAAAATGAAATTTTTTGTTTTATATATTATTTGATCATCAAACTTGATACATGATTATTATAATCATTTGAAATCAAATAAATTCTATTATGAATCTTATGGGAATTTTAGCTTTTATATGCTAAAATAATAATAATTGTATATTTGCATTATGAGGCTCAACAAATTAATTAGATAGGTTATGAACTATCTTATTGATTTAATAGAAATGTAGTGTAATATCTGATTTAATGAAATAATACTTTGTGTTTTTAATACTTTCACTTACTTCTTTGTTTTCATTTGGTCTTCATTAAATTGTCCATCTGTAACATTTGTCTCCTGAAGTTCCAAACTAGAAGCTCTAGTTAATAAATGACTATTAACTGGAACTGGGCCCTTCAAAGGATCAGACTGTGTATGTGTTAAAGGCATCCTTAAACAATTATCACCAATTCTTGAATCATCATTTTCAGGTATACTATAAAAAGTGTTATTTTTAATTATTCATATAATAATGATGATCATTTAAATGTAAATATAGCAACGTTAAAAGAAGAACTTTCCACTTGACTGAATTATAATAGTTTTCAAGCTAGCACTGATTAAAAGTGGAAAAAACACATAAACTTAGAAGAGCTTTCGACTTTATTCAGTCCTCTTCAGCTATACTTTACATATATATTGTCGAACATAAGAATGCCAAAACAGAAACAAATTAAAGTTTAAATATACAAATGTTAGAATGTTAAAATAAAAAATAATAAACAGTAATTAAAATAACATTAAAAATAAAATTAACAAGCTGTTTATCTAACACAAGTCTTTCTTGGTGTTGGGATTTTTTTTTCCGTCAGTGTAGATGAAACATATTTTCGCAGGGCAAATGTGGCCTGCGGGCTGTCAGTTTGAGACCACTGATATATAGTGTCCTAGTAAAGATTAGTTGTGGGAAATCCATAAATTTTGTCATTTTTGACTTCTGATCATCCCAAGTTATAGCTGTGAAGTTAAAACTAAATCCCATCATAAGTCAAGGACTACTTGTACTAATGATATGAATATTTGTGATCTATTTTTTGCATTTTTAAAAAACTTCTGCAACCATATAAAACTATTTATTTTCCATTATTCCATTTATTGATTTATAAATATCAAATATAATAAATATATATATATATATAAATTTGAATTATGACACTATCTTATAGCTCTGTTGCAATATGCTAAAACTGATCAATGTAATCCTTTAAGTAAGTTTATTATATTATGTCCGTTAGTTTTATAAAATAATTATCATAATAAAATCCATAATTAATATATTTTTAACATCTAAAATTAAAAAATTCAATATTAATTTATAGAAAATTGAATTTATTTTAGACTTTACAATATAAGCATCAAGGGAATTTATTCAAATAAATCCAAATAAACTAGCCAGAATCTAGCCCTTGAATTACAACGGAATAATTTAATGATTGGAAATAATTTGAACTAAAGTTAGCGCTATCTCGTAATTATAATAATAATTAATTTTACTAAATCTATGAGTGGCGCCATCTATTAATTAATAATTGAACTTGAATTTTTAATTAATTTATCTGAAGAAAAAAAGGTCCCCGGTTCGATCCCAGGCCGAGGCAGATTTTTTCTTCAGATAAATTAATTAAAAATTCGAGTTCAATTATTAATTAATAGATGGCGCCACTCATAGATTTAGTAAAATTAATTATTATTATAATTACGAGATAGCGCTAACTTTAGTTCAAATTATTTCCAATCATTAAATTATTCCGTTGTAATTCAAGGGCTAGATTCTGGCTAGTTTATTTGGATTTATTTGAATAAGTTCCCTTGATGCTTATATTGTAAAGTCTAAGCTTTAACGACCGAGCCGGTCTTTGAATTACCTGGCTAGTGCCATAGAGGGCCCGTGGCTAGATGTAGCCCGGTCAGGTGTGGATCTGTCGGCTAGAGTCCGATGTAAAGGTATCATTGTCTATCTAAATTAATATAACTGTCTGAAGAATCAATCTGCTCGTTGGCCTCGGTGGTCTAGCGGTTAGGACGTTGGGACGTTAGCCCAAAGGTCCCCAGTTCGATCCTGCCAAGGCAGATTTTTTTATATATATATAAATATATATATAAAATTGAATGAAAATATATATATTTTCATTCAATTTTCAACTTATAAATGATATTTTGCATTTGTTTTTGGATTAACTGTTTTTGTATGAATGAATGGATTTGGATGAATGAATGGATTTTATTCATCTCAGGGTAGATAAATGAATGATTCATCATTTGTTTATATAGCCTGAGGTCCAATCCCAAAGCAGCTAGTTAACAGAAAGTCTATTGCTATAAACAAGTGAGTTCTGCTGCTTCTAATAACACAAGAAATCACAACAGCACTTGAAGCAGGATAAATACACTATTTTATTATTAGATATATATAAGGTTATTTGCGGTGAGAGTTCATATCTGATACATGTGTTTTTTTTTGGTGACTGTTTTGTGATTTTAGCAAGTTTTACAAACAATTAGCTGAAAAATAATCATCCTATATTTTCTAAATGATTAGAACTATTACCTCGATTATCGCGGTTATTGTTGCCACGAAAAATACCGCAATAATTAATTTCCGTATAATCGGGATAAATAATGCATGTAAAATGGGTGATCACTGCCGAGGATTTTTTGAAATCTATTAATTAAATTTTATATACGAGATACAAAAAATGTGTTAAACATGCCAATCTTCTAAGCGGATCACTCTACTTTTTCTTCTTGTAGCTGTTGACTTAATATCATCTTTGCTTCTTTTAGAATTCCTTTAGGGGGGTAAATAAGAAAAGAAATAAATATTCACATGAGTGCCGACTCTAGAGATCTTGGCATCCGATGTAGCTTTCTTGTAATATCTACTCAGCAATGTACAGTATTGCTGATTAACAATATTGAGAAAATGATAATTTTGGCTACCCCGATAGTGTGCATCATCTGCTTACCGGGTTAAGCCGGCCCTGTCTATGTGTATTTCAGGTAAAGGCGGACAGTTACTGATGAGTAATGAGCAAGCACGCTGTCAGATAAAAATGAAGTGCTAAAGAGAGTTACCTGGAGAACAAATGTAATTCTGGTTGCTTATATAGTGGGCTATATCTTGAAGCCGTGATAATTCAATTTTAAGCGCAATAATCGAATTTTGGTATCAAATTATAAACCGTGATAAATCGAAAATCGCAATAATCGAAACCACGATAATCGAGGTATTTCTGTAATATATTTTACATATACTAATAATACTATTGTTTTCTGGAAACGTTTTCGGCCTACTATGGCCCTCCTCAGCCAGTAATCTCAAGTGAGCGACTTGTCAAGTAAGTCGCTCACTTGAGATTAATGGCTGAGGAGGGCCATATTAGGCCAAAAATGTTTCTAGAAAACAATAGTATTATTAGTATATGTAAAATATATTATATATATCTAATAATAAAATAGTGTATTTATCCTGCTTCAAGAAAGTTTATTGTATTCATAAATCAATATGTTAAAAAAAATGAATGAATTAAATTATTATTATGGCATTTTCAGCACTGAGATAAATACTTTGAATTTAATAATAAAAAAAAATTTGAATAATCATTTATTATAGTATATATATATTAGATTCTGATTCTGAAGTTAATTGAAAAAACTTCTATTTTAATATACATTTAATAAAAGAGATATTCAATATATTTAATGCAAAGACAAATCATAACTATTAACTTATTTCAGCAATATACAGTTGAAGAATATTAAAAATGTAATTTTGATACTATTATTATAATTAAATGATGAAAAAAATTAAAATTAAACTATAAAAAAATTAATAATGAT